>JAGFNQ010010299.1:0-29189 GCA_024364735.1 Boesenbergia rotunda | reverse complement strand
AAAATTTTCCGACTCTAGAGAAACAAAGCGGGCAGTTGACGAGATGACCAACATGACGGAACCAAAAGCCAAGAAGACGAAGCAACTGAACCAGAAGGATCAAGGCAAAAGGTTCAAGGGCACGTGCTATAATTGTGGAAAGTCAGGACACATGCCCAAAAACTACAGACACCCGAAGAAAACAACCAAGAGCCAAAAGAATGTTGCAAACTATGTCGTAACCTCCACTGACATGGATCTCAGCGCTCTGGATCTCACTGCGGTCATGTTCGAAGCCAACTTGGTGGACAACCCGAAGCAATGGTGGATCGATACTGGAGCAACCCGCCACGTTTGTTCGGACAAGGTGATGTTCTCCAAGTACACCTCGATAAGTGGAAGAAAGCTCTATATGGGCAACTCCATGATGTCCTCAATTGTTGGACTCGGGACAGTTGTTCTAAAAATGACGTCTGGGATGGAGTTAACTCTCATTGATGTGCTCCATGTTCCTGACATCAGGAAGAACTTAGTTTCTGGATCAACACTTGTTAAAGCCGGATTCAAACTAGTGTTCCAATCCAACAACTTTGTGCTTACGAAGAACAATGCCTTCGTAGGAAAGAGGTATTTAGAACAAAATTTGTTCAAGATGGTTGTAATGGCTATACACCGTAATTTTGATGATAATAAATTAAAAGCTTCTAGCTATGTTGTTCAGTGTTTTAATTTATGACATGATCGGCTTGGGCATGCCAATAATAATACTCTGAAACGTCTCATCAAACTAAATTTATTACCGAACATCGATCTTGACGAAACACACAAATGCGAAGTGTGCGTGGAGGCGAAAATGACGAGACTAACTTTTCATTCGGTGGAAAGGTCAACGACTCCTCTAAAATTAATACATAGTGATCTATGTGACTTGAAATTCGTGCAAACTAGAGGAGGTAAAAACTATTTCATTATTTTTATCGATGACTGCACGAGATTCTGTTATGTTTTTCTTTTAAGATGTAAAGATGAAGCCCTAGAAGTTTTCAAAACCTATGAAACGGAAGTTGAAAATCAACTTGAAAAATGAATTAAAATAATTCGTAGCGATAGAGGTGGAGAATATGGTACACCGTTTGATGAATTCTGTTCAGAATATAGAATTATCCATCAGACAACGACACCTTACTCACCTCAATCGAATGGTGTTGCCGAACGTAAAAATCGGACACTAAAGGAAATGATGAATGCCTTATTGATAAATTCAGGCTTATCCCAGAACTTGTGGGGGGGGGGGAAGCCATATTATCAGCAAACTACATTCTCAACAAAATCCCTCACAAGAAAAATGATAAAATACTATATGAACTATGGAAAGGCTGCCAACCATCGCACAAATACTTGAAAGTGTGGGGGTGCTTAGGAAAGGTCGTAGTACCTAAGCCAAATCAAGTTAAGATCGGACCTAAAACGTTCGATGCAATATTTGTTGGATTTACCCAAAATAGTAGTGTATACATTCCTGATCAGGAGCCCGAGTTGGAAACTCGGGAGATCTGATCGGGTGCTCGAGTTGGGAACTCGGGAGATTTGATCAGGAGATCTGATCGGGAGCTCGAGTTGGGAACTCGGGAGACTAGTTCGGGAGCTCGGGACAAGAGCTCGGTAGACTCGGGTCGGGAGCTCGGGTCAGGAGCTCAGGGACTTGGTCGGCAGATTGGGTCGGGAGCTCGGCGACTTACTCAGTAGAATTGGTCGGGAGCTCCGGGACTTGCTCGGGAGACTTGGTCGGGGAGACTTGGTCGGGAGCCCGAGAGGCCCGATCGGAATTGCAGGGGAAATTCATTAAAGTGTTTAATGAAGGAAAGAGAAAAGTCTCTCTTCATTGGATGAAGAGAAGGTGAAGAGTCACATGAAAAGATGTGCTCTTTATTGGCTTTAATGAAGGGAAGTCAAATAGACAAAAGAGTCTTCATATTCATGGGATGAGTATAAATGAGAGTCTAGTCATTTTGAATGACAAGTGAAATCTATCCCTTCCTCTCTTCTTCCTCTTCTCCCTCTTGGCCGAAACCCTTTTGGGTTCTTGGTTGTCTTGTGAACTTCCTCAAGTTGCTAGCACAACTAAGGTAGTTCTTCCCGAAGTTGAGAGATCGTGTCCGTGTGGATACGAATAGAGTCACAGACACTTGAATGTGCAAGAAATCCGGCGCATCTTGGACGAGTAGGATAAGCGAAAGGGCATGCTCCAAAGGTATACACTGTAGATAGATATATTAGATAGATGAACTTTGTAAGAGTTTTTCTTTCGTATGGATCGCTCGAGGGATCTTGTTTCCGCTGCGTTTGGTGTTTTGGTGCCAAGAGATCCCAACAAGTTATGCTAGGTAAAAGTCCTGTTAAATGAAGTCAAGCAAGGTAAAATCCTAGTGAGTGAAGCTGAGCAATGAAAAACCCTATGGAGTTGACCTTAAGGTAGTAAAGTATTGGAGAGTTGACTCCAAGCAAAGCCAAATAGGTCAGGTAGACTTACAGAAGTTGGGCTTAGGATGTTTGTTTGCTTTGTATTTGCTTGTCTTGCAGGAATATGAAGCTGGAGGCAAGGGAGGATAGCAAAAGCAAAGCAGGAAGTAAACTGCAGCCTGGGACAGCTCCCGGGTGCCTTGGAGGACCCGAGCACCCGAGCTGCTCCCGAGCACCCAAATGACCCGGGTGCCTAAATCAGCCAGGCACCCGAGAGTCACTCGGGCGCCCTAGGTCCTGAGCGCCCCTATTGGTCCCGGGCTCCCGGGACCAAGTCTGCAAGTTCTATCCATGGCGATAAGGTTCGCTGACCAGATTGGATAACTATCCACTTGGGGCGCCCGAGAAGGCTATAAGGTCGCCCAAGTGACTACTATATAAGGGGGTTTGAGTTGAGGTTTCGATGTAACAATTCCATCACACTGCTACTCAGTTTCTACGAAGCAAAAGTGCAAAGGGAAAGCTCTACGACCAAGGAGGCTACAAGAGGAGGGTGCTGCATTTCGGACTTCTAGATTGGTCGGGATCATCATTTCTTTTTTGGTTTACTTTATTACAAGTTATACTTAAAAGTCAGTTATTTGTGCTTGTTATATTGAACCGTAAGACAGATTTTCTCTACCTCCGAAAATTTCAGAACGGAAACCGTTAGTGGACTCACGCCAAGTACATAGGCCTTGAACGTACTGACCCTGGGGGGTTGGGAACCAAGTAAATAAATCTCGCGTGTCATCTCTGTGTTATTTTTTATTTATTTTTTTCCGCTGTGCTACTAACAAACTCTAATAGAAAGTTGAATGAGCGATCGACGAGATTTCTAAAAAATGTAAGTTGATAATCACCCTCCCCTTCTATCGACGTCATTGATCCTATATAAATCTCCTTCCCATGTAGCTTTGCGCATGCAATAGAATAATCTCTCTACAAAGGAGAAGAAAAAGAATGCAGTAAGACAAGCAGTAAGACAAGCTCATGCAAATGCAAGTCAAAAACAAGTAAAAGAAAAAAAAAAGGAGAAAATGGTACAATTTAATCAGTATAAGATTTGGCTAATATTACTCTAAATCAATGGTTTTAGGGTGCTCAGAACTAGCATTCCAAGTGAAACAAGGAAAAAATCAGAGGAAAAAGATAGCAAGATCATAAGAGGAAGGCAGAGTATGATCAAGAAGTGAGAAATTAGAGAGATCGTCGTAGGAAGGTAGGGCATGATCAAATTAAGGAGGTAGTCAGATCATGTGCAATAGTTAGTGTGGTCTCCAAGAGGAATTAGAGAAAGGACGATAGAGTGGGTAATCAGAAAGGCAGAAGTATCAATAAGAAAATAGAAGCATGACAGAAAAATCAATCAAATAAAACGATTCTGTAATATATAGCAATTATAACTATAATTATATATAACTTATTAAAGTAAATTAGTTCAATTATATCAAAATTACATATATATAAAACATTATTATATCAAAATTCTCCCAACTAATTAATTAAAATTATTCAAATTTAATTATTTTTTTAATGTGATGATAATCATTTTAAAATTATTATCCCTAGCTGCTATAATTTTGAAATGATTTTAATTAAACTTAAATAATTTTTTTAAATAATAAAAAATGATTTAATAAAATAATACTTTATATATAATATTGTTCATGAATCTTTTATAACAATTATGGTTGTATAACAAATATTCTATGATAAAAAAATATATTAAGATGCTATTTTATTTAAAAACAAAAACAAAACACGAGTTTGACACAAATAATAATAAAGAAAACATCCTTTTTATTTTTTACCCTTTATTAAATTGGTGGTCTTTAATAGCTGTCATTATAGTGACATTAATGAAGACACTAGGAGCCGACCCAGTATGGCGATGGAGAGAACCTCGAAGACGATATGAAGAGAAAGACTACAAAAGAATAATTGCTCAGTAGAATCCTCGAGGAGCAATGAAAACGACAATAAAAAACAAAGGGCTCCAACAAGATTTGGCAGCAAAACAGAGGGCGCAACCAGAGACAACTTTGACGACGCCGCGGCGGATGAAGAACATGAAGATTGCGCCGAAGATTGTAATTTTGTCTAAATATATAATTTTTCTTTTAAAAATAAAAAAACTAGTAGATTAAAATAACGGTAAATTGCCATAAACTTCCCAATAGCCCTTTGATATTTACATACACTCCCCACATAAGTTTGTCTTTGTTTTTACTCTCTGATGGAACTGAGTATAAAAGAGTGAAAATTGAGTATACATCAATGAAAACTGAGTATAAAAGAGTGAAACTTGAGTATAAAAAAGTGAAAATTGAGTACATGGGTTATTGATGTGGTGGATGCAACCTGTCATACTCAATTTTTTAACTTTTATACTCGATTTTCTTCAAACAATACTCACCAAATATCCCATCAGGGACTGCATGTAAAGAAAAGTTTGTGTAGGGATTGCATGTAAAGTTGACTTGATAAGTAGGGAGTTTAGGAAAATTTACCCTTAAAATAAAGGTGTGTAGAAATTGAGAAATGAAAAATAATAGTCTTTATTAAATCAAAAATATTTTTAAAAAAAAGAATATAAATCCTTATATAGATGAGTTAATAAACCCTAAACATAAATTGACAAGGAAAAAAAAATTAAAATGATCTAAAAGTTATAAATAAATAATTAAAATATATACAATCTAACATCCCCTCAATTTCACGATGCTACAGCTAGAAGCATTGAGAGTTTGTCAAACAAAAAATGGAAGCGTGAAGCGGAATATGCCTTGGTAAACATTTCAGCTATCTGCAGCGAGGAAAGAATAAAAGGTAACGTGATAATGTCAAGTTATAGATGATGACGAGTGAAATGACAATTAATCTTAATATGAATCATTCTCTCATGAAAAATTGTATTACGGGCAATCTGAATGGTACTCTGATTATCACAATGAAGAGCAGTAGGTTATCGAAGAAAAATTTTTATATCTACAAGCAACTAACGTAGTCAAACAATCTCACAAGTAGTGGTAGTCATGACATGATACTCAACTTTTGTGAAAGATCTAGAAATAACATCTTGTTTCTTACTTTTCCAAGAGATAAATGAATCTCCAAGAAAAACACAAAGGCCGGTGGTGGACTTACGATCCGTAAAGTCAACTGCCCAATCAACATCAGAGTATGCACATAACTCTAATGAGGAAATAGAAGAGAATATGAGACTCTGAAACTGAGTTTCCCAAAGATACCGAAGAATACAGTGAGATAAATTAAGCTTCCCACAATTAACCAATAAACTGTGGTAGGTGTAGCAACAAACTAACTAACCATATACACAGCATACGCAATATCAGGATGAGTCACAGTGAGATAAATTAAGCTTCCCACAATTATACGATAGAGGCTAGGATCTGGTAAAGGAGAACCATCTGATAGAGATTACCGAGCATTAGTCTCAAGGGGTGTATCAACTATCCTATTGCCAGTAAGACGTGCACACTTAAATAGATCATTTATATATTTTGACTGAGATAAGAGATAATTTTTTGAAGAAGAGGTGATCTCGATCCCTAGAAAATAACGTAATAAACCCAAGTCTTTCATATCAAAGCAACGAACTAACTCAAATTTCAATGGCTCAATTCCATCAAAGTCATTATCAGTAATTATCATGTCATCCACATATAAAGATAAAAGTATATGACCTACATGCGTACACGATAAATAAAGTTGAATTATGATCACTGGGACAAAAGACAAGAGAGATAATTGTGTTGGGATCTCCCGGCTCCAAAACACAAAATGCAGCGGAAACAAGATCCCTCGAGCGATCCATGTGAAAGAAAAACTCGTACAAAGTTCATCTATCTAATAGATCTATCTATAGTGTATACCTTTGGAGTGTGCCATTCACATATCCCGCTCGTTCAAGATGCGCCGGATCTCTTGCACGTTCAAGTGTCCGTGCCTCTATTTGTATCCACACGGGCACGATCTCTCAACTTCGGGAAGAACTACCTTAGTTGTGCTAGCAACTTGAGCTAGTTCACAAGACCACCAAGAACCCAACAAGGGTTTCGGCCAAGGAGGAGAAGAGGAAGAAGAGAGGAAGGGAAGAAGAGAAAACAACCACTTCTCATTCAAAATGACTAGACTCTCTTTTATACTCATCCCATGAATATGAAGAGTCTTTTGTCTCTTTGACTTCCCTTCATTAAAGTCAATAAAAAACACATCTTTTTATGTGACTCTTCACCTTTTCTTCATCCAATGAAGAGAGACTTTTCTCTTTCCATCATTAAACACTTTAATGAATTTCCCATGCAATTTCGACTGGGTCTCTCGGGCTTCCGACCAGGTCTCCCGATCAAGTCTACCGAGCAAGTCGCCGAGCTCCTGACCTAGTCTGCCGAGCTCCCGACCCAGTCTGTCGAGCGCCAAGCTTCCGACCCAATTTGCCGAGCCCCGACCCAGTTTGCCGAGCATCAAGCTCCCGACCAAGTCCCTGAGCTCCTGACCAAGTCTCCCGAGTTCCCAACTCGGGCTCCCGACCTTGTCTCTCGTGTTCCCAACTCGGGCACCCGACCTAGTCTCCCGAGTTCCCAACTTGAGCTCCCGATCAGATCTCCCGAGTTCCCAACTCGGGCTCCCGATCAGACTTCCCGAGTTCCAAACTCGGGCTCTCACTCAGATTTCCCGAAGCATCATGTCCTTAGTGTGTGACCCAATAGGTTCTCGTGACGTTGGCATTGCGCCTAAACACCTTAGACACATAAGAAATGAGCGGCATCTAGCAATGCATCATTGTTACCCAAGTAACAAGAAAAGTCGAGATCCGACTAAACCTCCGTGACTATGATAATGTATGACCTTGTCCTTCTATCCTTGATATCTAGATTGACCAATGAGACATAGACTGTGTCATCCTTGATCAATCATTGTGTTTCTTGATCCCCGAGTAGACTCACTCAAACAAATGAGCTCAATATCTTATATTGACTTATTTGAGCATGGTCATGCGTTTTAGCAGTCCTACTCGAACAAGGGGCCCACAGATATCACTCCCGTCATATGGGAGGGATAGATCCCATCTATATCACTCACATCCCTCCGCATAATTCATTACATACCCAGTGATCACCTTTATAGTGCACCCTGTTACGGGTGACGTTTGACGATACCAAAGTACATTACTCTCCTTATGTAGGGAACCGTAGTGACTTCAGGTCTAAGGACTATTCATACTAATAGTCATATGAGAAAGTTTATGACACTCATATGACAATCTATGAAACTTTCTCATGGTGGGTCAATTCAGTACACATTCTCTAATGTATACCCATGTGTCAACTTAATATCACATATCCATGACTTGTGAGCTCAAGTCATCAGTTAACCTACATGCTAGTCTCCATGAATTAATATTGTCCTTGAATATTAATACTCGACTAGGAATGATTTAGTGTAGTGTTCTCTACATCATCTCACTATCGATTCAACCAATCGATATAATGTAGATAAAAACCTACTACCCAAGGACATTATTATACTTAGTTATTTGGCATAAATACAAAGTATGTATAATAACCAAACATGTCTTTATTAATGATAGAATATGATACAAAATGTCCCTAGTCAATCATCACATAATTGGCTCTAGGGCTCCTACTAACAAATTGTTGATGCAGTCTGACCTGATTGTTGTTTTGGTGTTGACACCGATTTAAGTTTAGTTGAGTAAGATAAGTTCGGATTAAGTCCTGGTCAGGGACTGGGCATGAATTCCGGTGAGTGAAGTTGGGTGAATGAAATCCTAGTGAGTGAAGCTAGGTGAACGAAACCCTGGTAAGTGAAGTTGGGGCCTGGTGAGTGAAGCCGGGTGATGGAAACCTCGGTGAGTGAAGTCGGGTCCTGGTGAGTATAGCCATGTGACGGAAACCCCGGTGAGTGAAGCTAGGCACGAAGTCTTAGTCCGGGGGACTGAGCATTGAGTGTACTGGTCGGAGAGGGCACGTGACCTCTTTCTCCGGGACCAGAATTGTTGGTGCCCCGGTTAGTTTTGATGTGATCCACCAAGTTAGTTGGGTCCTGTTGGTTTACTGATCCCTCTGCTAAGTGTGCAGGAGCTTAGGTACGGAGGAAGTCGAGCGTAAGACGTGACGGACGAGAAGGATTGCGCGGGAAAGCGAGCCGACGGGCTCGGTGCAATCCGAGGGACGCGGAAGCTGCGGAAGAGTACGCCGGTGGAACGAGAAGGACGTGCGCGACGTCCGAGGGACGAAAAGCCGGGAGGAAGTATGCTCGAGGGGCGAAGGGTCAGAGTCGGGTTCGGATGAACCTAATTTTGGTTGGCCAGAAATCACCCAAATGATGCCGCTATAAAAGTTAACTTTGACCAAGTCAAAGTTTGACTTAACTTGGACCAAGCCAACTGTGAAGCTCAGTCAAAGTCAACATTTCATACAAATTAAATAAAGCCTTAAGTTGTGAAGAAATAGCACTTTATGCATGCATGCACCTTACAACGTGCATGTGTACAAATTGCTATAATCTTCTCCAAATATTATCCGTGGATTAAATGTTAAATGGATTAAACATTTAATACTTTATCCTTGGATTAAAATGCCTAAAGGATTAATGATTTACAGGCGAGAATGAACGTGGCTTCAACTCCATGCGCTGCCTTATTATCCTTTATCCTGTTCTTCGGCCGAAGGCTTCAAAGGTAGAAAATCTCATCCTTATCTTAATCGAAGCTACAGCCAGAGCTAGAGAACATCACACATGGATAAAGCTTAATCAAAGCTCATCATGTCAAAGATAAAGACTTATCATTTTATCCAATGGCGGAGATCCAAATTTATCTTCCATCAATGATCAAGATCGTATCAGAGATCAACAGCCATGATCAAATCCTATCTACGACTAACGGCTGAGATCTCGTCACTCAGCCTATAAATAGACTTAGAATTTTAGCTTCAAGAAAAGTCATTTCTTTCTGTAATTTCTTTAAGTCTAAGTGTGCTTCAGTTGTAAGGCTTCTCCGCCACAAGGAGATTTTCTGATTGAGCGTTAACCGTCTTGGAAGCAACGACCAAGTTGCAACCAAGTTTTTCTTAAAGACGAGTGCCCTCTTGTTTTATTTCTTAACCGTCTATTCACCCGCTCTAGTCGGAACAACCCGATCCTACAAGTGGTATCAGAGCTAGGCCGCCGCAGAAGGACTAACCGCCAACTGCAGCAAATTTTAAGATGGTTGGACCAGCAATATACCCGCCTAAATTTGAGGGGGAGTTCGCGGCATGGAAACGGAAGATGCAGGTATTTTTTGTTACTGATTATGAGTTATTAATTATTATGAAAAATGGCTATGCAGCTCCAAAAGATAATGAAGGAAAGATCAAGGATCCTGACTCTTGGAATAAGAAGGAGCAAGTAGACGCAGTTGCTAACGGAAAGGCAGAATTCCATCTGCTGACCGTCCTCCCAGAGCAAGATGTCAACCGGATCGGTAAGTACGAATCGGCGAAGGAACTTTGGGAAAAGTTTCTCGAACTGCACGAAGGCACCTCGGAGGCAAAGCTGGTGCGACGAGATGTTCTTCGAAGCCGACTAACAAATCTCCGAATAGAAGATGGAGAATCTGTTGCGAGATTGCATGCTAAGGTAAAAGAATTAATCACAAGCCTCGAAAATCTCGGAGAAACGGTGACCAACCGCGATGCACAAAGGTATGCGCTAAACACATTTCCGAGAACCCCGGAATGGACCTCGATAATCGATGCATATTATATTTCAAAAGATTTAGAGGTAAGTACGTTAGAACAGTTATTTTCTATTTTAGAACTTCATGAATCTCATTTTGTAGAAAAGAACAGAAAAGCAGACAACGTCGCACTGAACACAAGGAAGATCCAACTCGACGAAGAATCTTCAGCAGACGATGAAGAAACAGCACTAGCGGTAAGAAAGTTGTGTAAATTCATTAATACTAATCGCTCTAAAAAGGTGCAGAGAAAGAAGAAACGCACGATCTGATGTTACAACTGCAACGAGGAGGGACACCTGAAAGATCAGTGCCCCAAACTCAAGAACCAGCCAAAGAAGAAAAAGGCACTAAAAGCTACCTGGGACGAGACTTCGTCAAATGAATCGGAAGCCGAAGAATTCGTTGGACTTGCACTGATGGCAAGTCACCAAGATGAAGATGAAGAAAGTACCTCGGAAGAAAGTAGCAACGAAGGGGAAATCCCTAACTTCGAAACTGACCCGGTAAGTGAGGTATGCCTACTTCCACCTGCTCGAATGCTAAAGTCGATGAATAAATTAGAAATAGCAAACTCTGAATTAAAAGAAAAATTAGTCACTCAATGCTCATCTGATCTATCTGACCAACTGAAAATAGGAAATGAAAATTTAAAAAATTTAGTAGAAAAATTAGAAAATGATATTGCATGTTTAAGAACTAAAAAGAATTTTTATCCTGAAAATCTGAATTGGTATGTTAAAAATCACAGGGGTCAACTTAGAAAAGTGACCAAGAACTATATTCCTCCTAGATTTTTAATTAACCCTGTAGATAGGAACTTATTTTGGGTTCCAAAGTCTATTTTAAGTTGATTATTTTTCTTTCTATTACATATGCGCTTAATTATCTGACATTTTTTTATATTAGGAAATTTAGTTTGATTAATTGTTACTAAATAAAAATTATATCTCTAACTTTTCCAAATGCATAATCTTGTTGTCTATCTATGAAGAATTTTTTTAACACATTTCGAATTTTCATGATTTTATGGTCAAAATTCGAATCTTAAATATTAAAAATAGAAAACAAAGTTATTTTCTCAGATCTGATTTTTCCATGATTTAGATATAGTTAAAAGAATTTAATAAAATTTTTATTCGAATATTTAAAGCAATTTTGAATTTTAAATATTTTTTCTTCAAAAATTCTATTCTGTTGGGTTTTAATTTATTTTTAGACTTGTTGATCAAATTTAAGATTAAAATTTTTTTTGTACAACCCCATATACCTATCATCGTTGTATACAAAATATTTCAGATTTTTTAATTGATATTTCAATTTTCTGTAAATATTTTACTAAAATCAGATTTTTATTTTAAAAAAAATCGATAGAAGGATATTTTGACCAGATCCAAATTTTTAGAATCTTTACATCAGATGTTGAATCTGTCAATTTTTTTTTAATTTTATAAGTCAATTTTAGAATTTTAAAAATTAAATTTTGAATTACTAAATCAAAAGGTGTTTGATATTAATATTTTTCCTTTCCCTAGTTTCTTTCCCTATTTTTGCTGTGATCAAAGGGGGAGAGTAGCCTGAAGTTCAGGGGGAGATGATAGTTTTGCATGTCAATATTTTTTCCCATGCTTAACTGCTTAATTTAGTTTTACTAAATTCCTTATTTTTTGGTTTAACCCTAATTGAACTTGGATTGATACACATCAAAAAGAGGGAGATTGTTGGTGCCCCGGTTAGTTTTGATGTGATCCACCAAGTTAGTTGGGTCCTGTTGGTTTACTGATCCCTCTGCTAAGTGTGCAGGAGCTTAGGTACGGAGAAAGTCGAGCGTAAGACGTGGCGGACGAGAAGGATTGCGCGGGAAAGCGAGCCGACGGGCTCGGTGCAATCCGAGGGACGCGAAAGCTGCGGAAGAGTACGCCGGTGGAACGAGAAGGACGTGCGCGACGTCCAAGGGACGAAAAGCCGGGAGGAAGTATGCTCAAGGGGCGAAGGGCCAGAGTCGGGTTCGGGTGAACTTAATTTTGGTTGGCCAGAAATCACCCAAATGATGCCACTATAAAAAGTTAACTTTGACCAAGTCAAAGTTTGACTTAACTTGGACCAAGCCAACTGTGAAGCTCAGTCAAAGTCAACATTTCATACAAATTAAATAAAGCCTTAAGTTGTGAAGAAATAGCACTTTATGCATGCATGCACCTTACAACGTGCATGTGTACAAATTGCTATAATCTTCTCCAAATATTATCCTTGGATTAAATGTTAAATGGATTAAACATTTAATACTTTATCCTTGGATTAAAATGCCTAAAGGATTAATGATTTACAGGCGAGAAGGAACGTGGCTTCAACTCCATGCGCTGCCTTATTATCCTTTATCCTGTTCTTCGGCCGAAGGCTTCAAAGGTAGAAAATCTCATCCTTATCTTAATCGAAGCTACAGCAAGAGCTAGAGAACAGCACACATGGATAAAACTTAATCAAAGCTCATCATGTCAAAGATAAAAACTTATCATTTTATCCAATGGCCGAGATCCAAATTTATCTTCCATCAATGATCAAGATCGTATCAGAGATCAACAGCCATGATCAAATCCTATCTACGACTAACGGCTGAGATCTCGTCACTCAGCCTATAAATAGACTTAGAATTTTAGCTTCAAGAAAAGTCATTTCTTTCTGTAATTTCTTTAAGTCTAAGTGTGTTTCAGTTGTAAGGCTTCTCCGCCACAAGGAGATTTTCTGATTGAGCGTTAACCGTCTTGGAAGCAACGACCAAGTTGCAACCAAGTTTTTCTTAAAGACGAGTGCCCTCTTGTTTTATTTCTTAACCGTCTATTCACCCCCCTCTAGCCGGACCAACCCGATCCTACAAGAATGAGTTAGAGAAGGCAAGGGAGCCTGTTCTCTGGACATAGGGTCGAAATGGTCGGAGCTGGATTGGTCTGTGGTCAGATCAAGGAGATGGCACTAACTCCTGCGGTTGTGGATTGGTCTGTAGTCCGATCAGGGAGTTGGCACAAACTCCCTTGATAATAGATCGGTCTGGTGACCGATCCAGGGTGTTTGATCATTCTGGTGAATGATCAGAAAGAGAACAGAAACCTTCTGTGAGGTTTTTGATCGTTCCTGTGAACGATCAGAATGAGAATAGAAGAGTTTAGGTAGAAGACCCTGATCGGTCTATGGACCGATCAGGGCATGCCTGGACCAATCAAGCAAGAGCCTGATCCGTCAAGCTCTAGCATGATCGATCAGATTTACCGATTAGGGCCTCGAGCTTGATCGGTCAAGTGACCGATCAGGGTCGGTCTGAAATCCCAAGTCACTTCTAGTAAGGTCTGGTCTTCCTTGTGATCGGTCGGTGGACCGATCCCTGTTCTCTGATCAGTCAAGGTGATCGATCAGAGCTTCACTGGATCGATCAGGCAGGAGCCTGATCGATCAAGCCCTTCACTGATCGGTCGGGTGACCGATCACTTTAATTTGAATCGTTGTCAGACTTCTGATTTCATTCTGATACCTACTGATAGCTGTTGTTACGCTTTGATTTACTGTGTTAATCTTCTGATGAGTGTGTAGGTGATACAGAGATGACATAAACAAAGGAGGGTCAATTGGTGACTTTCACTTCGGGCAGGTTTGTCTATTTTCCATTCGCAGGATTCAACGGCTTCTAGCGCGGCGAGCTGCCAACTGACCAGAGGCTCAGCTGAAGAGGTCTTCAGTGGACTGAGCGCTAGTGGGTCAGTGGTGACGGAGCTATGGTTTAGCGGTTGTAGACACGCCTAGTGATGAGCAGAGACGAGGCTTAAGAGAAGGCTGGTGAAGAAGAGACTGAAACTTTGAGAACTTTGCGAGTCGATCAGCAAGAAGATACAACGAGAACGAAGAGCTGAGTGAAGGTTCTTTCATTAGGGTTGTGCTATGCTGTGTTGTGCTCTGTGAAACTTCTTTGTTCTTTCTGTGCTCGCGCTCTGTAAGCTTTCTCAAGCCTCTGTGCTTATTCTTATATTTTCATGATACTGTCGTGGAGAGGTTATTTCGCCGAGAAGGAGTTGTGATTATCCGGATTTTCGGGGCTTGATCAGCCGATGATCAAGGGATCACGTACCTCACGAGCAGGCCAATGAGTAGGGGCAAGTTATCACCAAACCTTGTAAATCTCTCTGTTAGCGCTTGTCTTTCTTTCTGTGTAGTTTTCTTTCTGTCTGTTTTTCTTCCGCTGCTAACTTAAGTGCAGAAAGAAAGTTAAGAAGCCAAAGTTTTTAAGTGTCTGGTTATTCACACCCTCCTCTCTAGTCATCCAAGGTCCAACAAGTGGTATCAGATCCTGGGGCTCTTTCCAACGGTCTAACACCCGAAGAGCATACAAAGATAGCTTTGAGAGAAGACTTCAATACCAACAGACCCCCTTTCTTCGATGGAGCCGACTTCCAATATTGGAGGTCATGAATGGAGTATTACCTCAAGACTAATATTAGTATGTGGTTCTCAGTGAAGGAGGGATTCACCCCTCCAAAGGATGTTGAGGGCAAAGAACTTGACGAACAGGTAAGGAAGGGAGAAGCTGATGCTAAGGTTGTGGTCACCCTGCAGTGTGGGATGAACAAGGAGCAACTGATCAAAGTTGGTCCATTCACTAGTGCCAAGGATCTATAGAACAATCTCATTGAGCTTCATGAAGGTTCCCGTGATTCCCGGATAGCAAAGAGGAATCTTTTCCTCAACCAACTCCAAAACCTCACTATGAAGGAGTCTGAAATGGTGAGTGAGCTTCATGGGCGATTTAAGGAGATTCTAAATGGATTGCATTCCATCAATGAGAAGGTCGAGAATCGCGACCTTGTAAGGTATGTACTTAAATCGTTTCCTAGGAATGCCTTGTGGTCATCCATGGTGGATGCCTACAAGGTATCTAAGGACTTGTCTATTGTTAAGTTAGATGACTTTTTCTGTGAAATGAAATTACACGAGATCGCTAACAAAGGCCCCAAGGAGAAGGGTATTGCTCTTGTGGCAGGGGACAAGGCAAAAAAAGAAGAAAGGAAAGAAGAAGGAGAAGGAGGTCTCATCTTCTTCATCCAAATCCGAGCAGGATGGAAGCGAGTCTTCATCATCCAAGATGGCTAACATTGTGAGAAGGATGATGAGGAAGAGCCCGCGCTACAAAGGGAAAGGTAACACTAGTGAGGATAAAATTGATAAATCTAACGTCACGTGTTATGAATGTAGAAAAAAGGGGCATTATAAGAATGAATGTCTAAAACTAAAGAAGAAGAAGGAGAAATCAAAAAGGAAGAAGAAGTCATTGAAGGCCAAATGAGATGAGTCTTCATCCAGTTCATCCGAGGAGGAAAAGGAGGAGAAGAGCACTCGTCATGTAGCTCTCATGGCCCTAAAAGATATGGAGAGCAGTGATGAATCAAGTGAGCCATCAACCATGGCTTCATCCTCTTCGGATAATGAAGAGGTAATCTCTCCCGAATTAGATAAGTGTTATAGAACAATAGCATGCTTAACTAATTTGCTTAAGAAGTCTAAGGATAAGGTGAAGTCTTTAAAATTAGAAGTAGAGCAATTAAAATCCTCTAAGGATGAGGATATTGATGATTTACAGGTTGAAGTCCTTGAGGATGAAAACAAGGCCTTGAACGGTGAAGTTGAGAAACTCAAGAACCTTCTTGAGAAATTCTCAACTAGCTCCAAGATCTTGGACATGATCTTTAACGCTTAAAGAGCGGTTTACAACAAGGCCGGTATAGGTTAACGACCTAAAGAGCCTAGCTTTGTCTCATTAATGTCTAGAACCCATGTTAGATCATCGAATGCCTCTAGGGTTCAAGGAATTAAAAAGAAAATGATCAAGGCATGGGTGCCTAAATCTTGCATTGTAGGTGCATTAGGTCCCAAGGTTTGGGTACCTAAATCTTTCATTTTTCGTGTTGTGTAGGCATTGATTGAGGGGGAGCATCTATCAACTTGGTTTGTTGATAGTGAGTGCTCCAAACACATGACCGGGGATAGATCATTGTTCACTACCCTACAAAGCAAAAGTAGAGGTAATGTATCATTTGGTAACAATGGTAGTCTTAAGGTTGTAGGGATAGGAGACATTCAAATATCCGAATGTCTTAGAATAAAAAATATCCTTCTAGTCAAGGGGATGACTTTTAATCTCCTAAGTGTCAGTCAATTGTGTGATGCGGGATACACAATTGAGTTTCACCCAAGTAAATGTCTAGTTAGACAAAATGACACACTTGACACGGTATTAGTAGGCACAAGAATAAATAATATTTATCAAGTTTCTTTTAAAACTGCTATTAATGCTTCTATTAAGTGTTTCATGTCAAAAGAAGAAGAGTCTTGGCTTTGGCACCGGAGGTTGGCCCACGTGAACATGAAGAATATCCGAAAATTGGCCAACAAAGGACTTGTACGAGGCTTACCAAGCATCAAATACGTAAAGGAGAAGTTATGTGATGCATGTGAAATGGGTAAGCAAACAAAAGCTTCTCACAAAGGTAAAAGCACTGCGAGTATCTCTACCACCTTAGATTTATTACATATGGATTTATTTGATTGTAGTACAATTGTCTCATTTAATGGTAGTAGGTATTGCTTTGTAATCATTGATGACTATACTAGATATACTCGAACTTATTTTCTAAAACATAAGGATCAAACCCTAGATATTTTTATTTCTTTTTGTAGAAGAATTGAAAATGAGAAATCTACAACAATTAAAACAATTAGGAGTGATCATTGAGGAGAATTTTAAAATCATAGGTTTTTAGAATTTTGTCAAGAAAAAGGATACAGGCATGAGCTCTCTACTCCTAAAACACTACAGCAAAATTGTATTGTAGAGAGGAAGAATCAAGTCTTACAAGAGGCTGCACGAAGCATGCTTAATGAGTACTCTTTACCGAGCTACTTATGGGCTGAAGCTATAAACACAGCTTGTTATGTGCAAAACCGAGTCCTCATTCACAGATTTTTAGGGAAGACTCCACATGAACTTTGGTTTGGAACACTGCCTACAGTTAAACATCTCCGGGTGTTTGGGTGTAAGGTGTTCATTCTAAACACCAAGGATCATCTTGTGAAGTTCACAGCTAAAGCTGATGAAGGGATATTGGTCGGGTATTCCCTTATCAGCAAAGCTTACTGAGTCTACAACAAGAAATCTAGGTTAGTTAAAAAATCTTCTGATGTTGTATTTGAGGAGATTCCAAAAGCAATTCATCAATCAGAAGATGTAGAGGGAGTTCAATTCGAACTTAGGAGACTAGGTTTGGATGAAAGTCCAAGTGTTGGAAATATTGCAGATGAATCTGATGATGGCGAGCCTAGACGTCATGAAGCTCAGGTGGACCCTGAGTCTGAGCCTGTGTCTAGTGAAACCATCCATGAAGCACCTCCAACACCAAGGCAAACTAAGTTACTCTAGTCATCCCCATGATCAGATTATTAGAGATATCCATCATGGGGTTAGGACTAGATCATTCTTTAGAAATGAGGCTAATGAGGTTGCCTTGATCTCTAAAATTTAACCAAGAGTAGTTGACGAGGCATTGCATGATCCCGATTGGATTATAGCTATGCAAGATGAGTTAGGTCAATTTGAGAGAAGCCAAGTTTGAGATTTAGTTCCTAGACCTAAAAGACCACAATTATTGGAACTAAATGGGTCTTCAAAAATAAATTGAACCATAAGGGAGAAATTGTAAGAAACAAGGCACACTTAGTACCCAAGGGTTATAGTCAAGTTGAAGGCCTTGATTACGATGAGACCTATGCTCCCGTGGCACGATTAGAATTCATTTGGTTGATGCTTGCATTTGCAGCACATAGAGTTTTCAAACTCGTTCAAATGGATGTAAAATTAGTCTTCTTAAATGACTTCATTAGAGAAGAGGTCCATGTTGAACAACTACCGGGGTTTAAAAATTCTGAATTTCCAAACCACGTGTTTAAGTTCAAGAAGGCTCTTTACGGCCTAAAACAAGCACATCGGGCTTGGTATGAGCGGTTGTCGACATTTTTAATTGAAAAAGACTTCGTTAGAGGACAATAGACCCTGCACTATTTCTACGAAGAGATGGTGATAATATCTTTGTAGCCCAAGTATATGTTGATGACATAATTTATGGCTCCAACAACAAGGGTTATTTGAATGAGTTTATTGGACACATGGAGAGTGAGTTTGAGATGAGTCTAGT
This sequence comes from Boesenbergia rotunda, assembly GCA_024364735.1. NCBI lineage: Eukaryota > Viridiplantae > Streptophyta > Magnoliopsida > Zingiberales > Zingiberaceae > Boesenbergia > Boesenbergia rotunda. The sequence continues at coordinate 10,712 of JAGFNQ010010299.1, read as the reverse complement.
GAGAGAATTGACCTTCTTCCTTGGACTTGAAATTAAATAAACTCGAGACGGAATCCATGTGCATCAATCTAAATACACTCAAGAGATGCTCAAAAAATTCAACATGAGTGGCTCTAAGGAGGTAACCACTCCCATGGCGACTAACACACGATTAGATAATGATGAGAGTGAGAAGCCCGTTGACTTAACTCAATATAGGAGTATGATAGGTAGCTTCCTACACCTCACAGCTTGTCACCCGGATATCCTTTTTGCTATGGGTATGTGCGCTAGATACTAAGTCTGTGCCAAGGGATCTCACTTAATTGCTGTTAAGAGAATTCTGAGATGTCTTAAGGGCACAATTGGAGTCGGTCTTTGGTACCCCTCGTACAGAGTCGTTTGATTTGATAGGCTATACCGATTCTGACTATGCTGGGTGCAAGTTGGATCGGAAAAGCATAAGTAGGGGTTGCCAATTTTTAGGGTCATCCTTAGTTAGTTGGTCAAGTCTGAAGCAATATTCTGTTACTCTCTCCATGATCGAGGCGGAGTATATCGACATGGGAGAGAGTGTATCACAATTATTGTGGATGATACATACTCTAGAGGACTATGAATTGTCTTACAAGCATGTGCAAGTGTTGTGTGACAACATAAGCACAATAAACCTTACAAAGAATCCAGTCCACCATTCAAGGACTAAACACATTAAAGTGCGTCACCACTTCATTAGGGATCATGTTGCTAGAGGAAATATTGTACTCTCATATGTGGAGTCAAAATTGAATCTAGTAGACATTTTCACTAAACCACTCCCCGAAAATAAATTTAGTTTCTTAAGGAGGGAGTTGGGAATGTGTCATGCTCAATAGGATTGTAAAAACCTTTCATGATCATTTCGAATTGTTGGGCAACTTGGGGACATCTCACAAAAACTATAAGGTTTAACAAAATATTTTTGATTGCTAGAAATGGGGTGAGATATTAGGATCAACTTAATTACTCAAAATGTTCATGCATCCCTTGAGTAATGAGGTTGAAGAGACAAAAATCATTAATTTGACTAAGTATGGGAAAAACCAATAATACATGTGTATTTGGTTCCAAGAACATACTTGGACATTCCAATCAAGTAAAATTGATTGGAGCATTATTTGTTGATACAAATTGGGTTGAAATTTGAAGATCAAAGTAATTGAATTTGAGTTTTAGATTAATTTTTGGACATGTCTGCTTTGAGAAGGACATGTCTGCTTTGAGAAGGATATGTCTGCTTTGAATGGAGTGTTTGAAATGAGAGTCTCTGAAACTCATCAGAGTTTCAGAAACCCACTTTGAAATCTGATCGGTCCATTGATCGATCAGAGATCATCTCAGAATTCCGTATCGATATCCTGATCATTCCCTGATCGGTCATCTTGACCGATCAGGCTATTCCTGATCGATCAGCAGATCAATCAGGATTATCTGGATCAAAATCCTGATCAAATCCTGACAAACCAAATCTGATCGGTCCACCAACCGATCAAGCTATTCCTGATCGGTCAACAAGACCGATCAGGGTTGCCTCAGATCGATCAGCAAACCGATCAGGTGTTTATAACCTCGGGGGTCTTTCTGATCATCTCCTGATCGGTCCACAGACCGATCTGGGACCCTCTTTAATCCCAAAACCCTCCAGATTGGTCAAGCAAACCGATCAGGGATTCTCCTGATGGGTCTAGTGACCGATCAGAAACCTTCTGATCGGTCACGATGACCGATTAGATCGATCGGGCACGGTCCAAAAGTGTTCTGATCGATCAGCCGTCCGATCACCCAGATTAAAATTGGTTGGTGATCGGTCACCAACCCTATTAACTCCCCGTACTCCGCCGATCACTTGAGGTCTTGCGCTTCCTGTGAGTTCTTGCGCGAGCTCTCGAGTTCTTCCTCTTGCTCTTGCGAGTTTCTTCTCAAGCGAGTTCAAGTCTTCCATTTGCAAGTTCAAGCAAGTTCAAGTCTTCTCAAGTAAGCTCTTGAGTTCCTTCTCTTGCGCAAGCTCGAGTTCTGTGTGAGTTCTTGCGCGAGCCTTTAAGTTCTTTCTCTTGCACAACCTCTGTGGTTTTTTTTCAACCCGCCGACGACAATGGAACCTAAGCAAGATCTACGTTCTTGTGTTTTTCATTCCTAGTTGTGTTATACTTTGTGATCTTGAAACTAACCATTGTGTTTAATCTTGATTAATACTTGTGTTGTACCCTTAAACTCATATCCGAATCCTATTTATTTTGGTTATGTGGTTGACCTTCACTGATCTCTGACCCTCACTGATCAAACCGACCCTCACTGACTAAATCATTGTTGTGTCGTAACCTTCACTGATTTGTGTCGTGACCTTCAATGATCTGTGTCGTGAACTTCTCTTGATCAAATAAATTTTTGTGTTGTGACCTATTTCCACCCTTTAGGAAATCTTCCAAGGGGAAGTCTCCTGCTGAAGGAACTTCCAAGTCCAAAGCCCCCTCAACATCTAGACCCTCCGAATCCGGAAAACCCCAACCTTCTACCAGTCCTAGATTTCTCAGTGCCTATTTTGAAAAATCCTTTGAGAATACCACCTTTAAGCTTCTCCCATGCCGATCGGTGGATAAATCTTTTGTATATGAACACTGTCCATCCGTGAGACAAGTTATTGAATACTATTCTCTGGAATCATTTCTTTTTCTTGAACGTGACATCAACTTTGATTTGGTTTCAGAATTCTACAATAACCTTGATCACGGTGCTGGCACTATTGGGTACTCTACCCGGGTGGCCAAGACAAACTTAGAGTTCACTTACGCTGCTTTCTCGGAGTATCTGGCTTGTCGCCGATCGCCGAATATCTGGCCCATACTCCCTAGTTTTCTAGATCCTCTACCAGTTTCATTCTTGGGTGTCACCCCTGATTCTATTTACGAGTATTTTCTAGGACACCCCAGGCCGGATGACCCTCATGATCTAGCCCCTGATTTCTCTACTTTTGCTGCTCTTCGTCTTTCTCTAGTTGATTATATTCTTTTCAAGATTATCACCAACTATATTCTGCCGATCACCTCCGAACCATTAGCAGAGATCCACTCTTTTCATTGCCTGATGTTGTATGGGATGCATCTCCATCTAGATTTTGATATCATGGTGAGTATCTACCAATCCATTCTCTACTATAAGGACCCCAGCTGTCGTACAGTTCACATGCCTTTTGGTCATATTATTACTGATTGGCTCCAGTCAGTCGATATTGATGTGTCCAAGGGCAGGACTGTGCCGATGGTTCGGCAAGATTGCAAACTTGGGAGATGCGTTTTCTCCAAGTCTGGCATTATTGCCGATCCTCGTGGCCTTAGGTGGAAGGATGGGAGGGATATTGGGGAGCTCCCACGGGCGGCACATATTCAGGTAACAGCAGCCCCAGCTAGGCATTATGGTGCACTCGCTGGAGTAGCGGAGGACGACTATGAGGCGGAGCCAGATCTCTGATGGCAGATCGCAGAGCTCGAGCAGAGGATGGACCATAGATTTAACATGTGGGAGCTCGAGCAGCAGGAGATCCGGTCTGAGTTTCATGCCGATCAGCAGGAGATCCGTGCCGAGATTTCTAGGATGCGTGCCGATCAGAGGGAGATGTTTGCTGAGTGGCGCGCTTGGATGGATAGTCATCAGCCACAACAGACATTTCTTAGTTTTCCGCCATCCAACAGCATTGCTCCAGGGAGCTTCATGTCTATCGATGACACCACGTTCGATCTGTTGCAGTCTGATCCCCCCATGATCCTGCTGATCAGGTTTGATATCCTATGTTCTCTTTTGACTCAAGACTGTTGCTTGATGTTCATTTTTTGACTGATTACATTATGCTATGTTATGGTGTTTCTTTCAGTTATTAGTTGTATTCTCTGTTTACTCTATCGACATATGATGCATATGTGTGATTGCCTTGATATATTTATTTCATATGCTTTTTATATGCTTTTCACTTATTATCTCTTGTTTGTTTTGGGAGAGACCCTTGGTTAAGGGGGAGTTGTTTTAAACTAAATAACCAGTCTACACCCTTTTCGGTGTTTGACAAAGGGGGAGAGATTGGTTAGTTATGTTTAGGGTTATTACGAATATAACTATTGTAGGGGGAGGACTCTGATTCCGTTGCATTAGTGAAATTTAATTTCAATTGATTTCTAATACCTAAACTTAAAATCGGATTGTCAAACAACAAAAAGGGGGAGATTGTTGATGCAGTCTAACCTGATTGTTGTTTTGGTGTTGACACCGATTTAAGTTTAGTTGAGTAAGATAAGTTCAGATTAAGTCCTGGTCAGGAACTGGACACGAATTTCGGTGAGTGAAGCCGGGTGAAGGAAATCCTAGTGAGTGAAGCTAGGTGAACGAAACCTTGGTAAGTGAAGTCATGTCCTGGTGAGTGAAGCCGGGTGACGGAAACCCCGGTGAGTAAAGCCAGGTCTTAGCAAGTGAAGCTAGGTGAAGGAAATCCTGGTGAGTGAAGCCAAGTCCTAGCGAGGGAAGCTAGGTTGAACAAAGTCCCGGTGAGTGGAGCTGGGCACGAAGTCTTAGTCCGGGGGACTGAGCATTGAGTGTACTGGTAGGAGAGTGCACGTGAGCACTTTCTCCAGGACCAGAATGAGTCGGAGTAGGCAAGGGTGTTGGGATCGATGTGCCTTACGCTAGAGGGGGGTGAATAGCGTTTCTTTGATTCTTTTGACCTACGTTGTTAGTTTGCACAGCGGAAATACAAGATAATAAAACTAACAACAAAGAACAAACGCTAACAACCTGATTTAGTTGGTATCCACCCCGACCGGGTGACTAATCCAACAATCCTTCGGCGGATCACTCCCCGGATAACCTCCGGCTAGTCCTCGTTGCTCCTTATGGGTGGAGAAACCTCGCCACAGCACCAAGCACACGATCTAGACACAAAAGACTACTAACACGCCTTACCCAAGCGAGTTTCGTCAAGAAACCCCAGCCCGATCGAGTCCCCCTTTAAATAGACTCGGGCTGAAAGTCACGCCACCAGTCGACTGCCCAAATGCCAGTCGACTGGTGCCATTAAAATCCGACCGTTACACCCAACGTTCGAATTCTTAGCTGTTTCCAGACTTCACCAGTCGACTGGTACAGGACCAGTCGACTGGAGTCAGTCGACTGGAACCAATTCCAGTCGACTGGTCGACCCTCCTTGGGTCGACCCGATTCTCTGTGTGTTCTAGCAGTCGATTGCCTTCGGGCCAGTCGACTGCCCTGCCTACCAGCCTAGGGTTTAGCCTCCCTGAGTACATTTCACTCAACACTTGACCCCTAGGACTTCCCGAGTACATTCACACAGCACTCGTACCCTCATGACTCGACTGACTCCTCCTCCGCAGTCTCGACTGTTGCCTTCGCGCCCTCTTCGTCTTCGGCCCTCGTCCCTCGGATGAGCACGCAAGCCTCCAGCTTGCATCCATGCCACCCTTCACGTACGCCTCGAAGTCCGCGCCCATCAGCTCATCGTCCCTGCACTCCAAGGTCCCTCAGATGCGCACACAAGCCTCCAGCTTGTCTCCATGCCATCCTTCACCGTACTGAGGCCGTCCAGTCAGGTCCATATGCGTAACCTGTACAACCTGCACACTCCATATACGCATATCAAATACAAGGGTAAGCCTAACTTAAACCCTTTGCACAAACATCAAAACCCATGGTCACACCGGACCATCTTAGGGCCGATTGCTCCAACAATCTCCCCCTTTTTGATGTTTGGCAATCCGTTTAAGTTAGGGAAAGCAAGATAGTAGTCAATAGCAAAAACCATGCTAAATAAATGCATATGCAATGCAAGTATGGATCCTATCCCAAGGCATCCTACACCTAACCCTCCGAGCCCTCCAAGCTAGGAATTTTACACCTAGCCCTCCAAGCTAGGAATTTTCCACCTAACTCTCCAAGTTAGGATTTTCCACCAAACCGGGCTTTTTAAAGCTTCTCCCAAGCTCCCCCTACATTGGACTTACAAAGGCTTTTTAAGAACCTGTCCAAGGTTCCCCTTACGCCACCAGTCGAGCAACCATGCTCCCCCTTAATCTCAACTCCCCCTAAAACTAGGGTTTCTAGCAAAGGTATGTTTGGTTTCCCACTTAAACCCAACATCTCTCCCCCTTTGCCATACATCAAAAGAACCCCAATAATATCCCAATTATCAATTCTTTTAATCCCCAATAATCATAAACATAGTGTACTAGACCCTCATACACATGTTTCTTACCAATTGGACCCAAACCAGCTGCTGATACAAAAATCAGCCCTGACCAGTCGACTGATACTCTGATAATCAGTTTTCTGGCCGAATTTCAGAAACGCGCCAGAAATTTCACAAATCTCCAAAAATTCCCAAATTTTGTGGAGAACATTGTGGTACCCATACCTACTTGGGAAAAATACATTTCACCATGTACCTGTCCCCATTCCCAAGTTTGGTACAAAACCCAAAAGTTTTCTTATGAAAATTAAGGCAAATAGGAGACAACCTCCCCCTTAACCCATGCCTTCTCCTAATTTTCATTTTCAAAGGGTTAAGTTCTACCCAACTTAACCTCCTAACACCATGTTGAGTTATCCCCAACCCAACATCCGAGTTCTTCCCCTTTTGGATACCATTAAGGCTTGCTCCCAAGCAACCTTTTCCTTCGTGCCAAAATGAACTCACAAACATTCTAAAAACTCTAAAGGTTTGCAAGCACACTTGCTAGGATATACCCTATCCTAGAAAGTAATGACATCATGAAAATATCAAGTGTGCTTGACTTTTGGTACAATTCTAAGCTTCTTAAGGATTTTTCATTAAGTATCAATTTCCAACTTCCTTTCTAATTCCATGTGTTTGTCACATCTACCCATCTTAATTTGACACATGGAATTGTCCTCAAATTTCCTTTTTGACCTTTAAATCTTAGATTCCTAGGGAGACTTATCAATTTCCTTGGTTTTCAATGATTTTCATAAATCCTTATAAAGTCATGGGATAACACTTCTTTCAAGGATTATACAATTATAACCGAGAATTCTAATCCTACATCATATCCCATAACCAAGTTTATAATTTCTGATTGGCCAACATTCTCATTATCAATTTTAGCCTACGGACCAGTCGACTGCCCATGGGGCAGTCGACTCAAAACCTCAGAATGTTTCTGGGCTTGAGACCAGTCGACTGGGATGGTCCCAGTCGACTGCCTCCAGTCGACTGGGGTATTCCCAGTCGACTGGGGTATTCCCAGTCGACTGCCCTTCAATTTTTCTGGCGTACAGAGATATTGGTCGACCTCCCAGTTGACTGCTAGTCGCCTGCCACCAGTCGACTGGTATCTGAGCCAGTCGACTGGTAGCTGAATTTCAGCCCTCTTTGGTGATTTTCAGAAATGTCGTAAAAATTCTACAAATCTCCAAAAATTATGAAATTTTGTGGGAAGATTTGTGAAGCCAATATCTACTTGGGAAAAATATGTTTCCAAATAAATGTACTCCAAATCCCAAGATTGGCACGAAACTCAAATCTCTCTAAAGTGTATCAATTAAACTTATCCTAAAAGTTCTAATTCTCACTTTTCTTCAATGCATTCACTTCTCCTTGATCATAACTCATTTTTATTATTGAGTTACATGGTATTCCACTATTAAACCTCAAATTTATCAATTATAGTCCTATTTTCACCTTTTCTCCCTAAAATTCACCTTTTGATGTGCCAAAATCTAGGATTAAGACTTATCCAAGTCTTCCAATCCTTTTTGGCACATTTCACCTAATTTCCTAAGGAAGAACCTTTTGAGATCCATCTACCATGGACCCCAAAGGCTCCTAGAGCTCCCCCTTGAGCTCTTAGCCTTAGCCACCTCCCTAGGTGACTCCATCCACGCTAGGCCACACCGGTGTGACACCGATGACTCTTGGCCTACAAAATTGACCTTTTTAACCTTGGACACCTTGTTCTTGGTTAGGTCACTCTCTTTACCCTTGGATGGCATCCCCTTGCCACCCTTAGACCTTCCCTCTTTACTAAGATTGTATGTTTTCCCAACATACTTCTTTCCATTTCCCTTGGAGGTCTTAGATTGGTACCCCAATCCCGATCTATCATAGTTGGGTTTGATGCTACCCAACACCATGTCTAGACCTTTAGATCCAATCTTAAATCTTTCTAAGGTCTTCTCTAAAGTATCAAGTCTTGCCCTTAAGGCTTGATTTTCCCTTTTTAGCCCTCTAACCTTGGATTCCATATGTCCACTTTGGACATTCCTAGACCTATCCATTTTCTTAGGCATTTGTCTCCCCTTCTTGGGGTTAATACCTTGATCCTTAGGTGCATAATGTTGGATCGAGAAATGCGAGAGAGGGGGGGGGTGAATGTCGCAATTCGTTCGGATTTAAAAAGAGCGGGTGCGCAGCGGAAATAAAAGAGAACACAACAACGCAAACACAGCCGGTTTACTTGGTTCGGAGCCTGGGTCGACTCCTACTCCAAGGCCCACGGTCGTTGACCGTTTTCTGCGGGCAATTCTATAAGTTCGCAAAAGTTTACACACAAATAATAATAAAAATATTCTCGTAAACTTAAATACAACTCTTGTTACCGACGTCCGGTGAAGATTGAAGTTCTGGAGCAGCGGAACGTCGTCGGCTTGAGTTGGCAGCTTTCTGGAGCGTGTCGTGGAAGCAGAAGAGCGTAGAATTGTCGAAGGAATTGGTTGTTCAAGAATAGGGTCGAGGCCCTCTTTATATAGGGCAGGGGGCGCCCGACATGCTCGGGGCGCCCCCCACGTGGCTCTTGATCCGGCGAGCCCTCTGGTCAAGGCTGATCTCTTCATCTTCGGGATCAGCTTTGACCGGGGCGCTCGACGCGCGCGGGGCGCCCGGTTGACCGGTCAAAGCGTCATCTTCAGGGCTTCGCGAGAGTGAGCTGCAGCAGCCTTCAGTGGCGTGGCACAATGGGCGCCCGAGACACGCGGGGCGCCCGACATGCGCTGCTGTCGGGGCGTTTACCTCTCTGCTGACTTTGGGTTGACTCTGGGGCGCCCGACACATCCGGGGCGCCCTACTCAGCTACGGCCTCACTCCTTTGAGGCTCTCTGAGCTGCAGAAACACAGTCCTTCGGTCCTGCATCCAGGGTTAGTCCAAAACAGCAAATAATAAGTTAGTTAAAACAGCCTTAGCTGTCTTGGTTCTGACTTTGGATCTCCAAAATGGAGCCCTAGGTCGAACCGACGCCTAATGTTCCCTCGAGGGGAACGCGTCCTCACCTACTCCTCTCGGGAGAGTTTTACCTGGTGCCAACCGGATCCTCCAGTTGGACTTTTGCCCAGCAGTCCTTCGCCAGGTCTTGAGGTACCAAGCTGCCCTTCGCTTGGTGCCTAGCAGCCCTTTGCTAGGTCTTTTCTTCTGGCAGTCCTTCGCCAATGCCTAGCATTCCTTCGCTAGGGCTTTTCCATTCTGGCAGTCCTTCGCCAGTGCCTAGTATTCCTTCGCTAGGGCTTTGTCCATTCTGGCAGTCCTTCGCCAGTGCCTAGCATTCCTTCGCTAGGGCTTTTCCTGTCTGGCAGTCCTTCGCCAGTGCCTAGCAGTCCTTCGCTAGGGCTTTTTCTGCACACTCAGTGAACAACGTTAGATCACAAATAAACTTAACTTTGAATCCTTTGCCAATATCAAAACCAGGTTCGATATGGTGCTTCCTGCACCAACACATAAGTCGTAGGTCTATCATGATGCATGCTCTTTCTAGAATTATGATCTACCTTGTTATCTCTATTCCTATCATTATACTTAAATTCAAAATTATGCACCATTAAACATTTCTCATTAATTCTAGCATGCATGGATGGACAATTTTCATTATTTCTAAAATGTAAGGAAGAACTTGAAATTGAATTGCATTTTACCCTAGGGTTAGGAATTACCTCCCTTACCCTTGAAGTTCTCCCTTGATGTGATCTTAGTTTCTTCCTTTCCTCTTTCTCCCATCTTCTTAGATGCTCCATCTTCTTGAATTCTTTACTCCTTGGGCACTTAGTGTGGTAGTGTCCTAGATCTCCACACGTGAAGCATCTAATTTTCTTCTTTTTCTTTTCTTGGGCTTCTCCATTCCTACAATTTATGTTAGATTTACATTGAATGGAATTAGGTTTAGATTTTACCTCCATTTTACCTTTCGGGCACTTATCCTTGTAATGCCCTTTTCGTTGCACCCAAAAGCATACAATGTGGTCTTTAATCCTTGCTTTGTGGAGGTTGAGGCTTGGTTGACTTCCTCTTCACCCTTGGATGAAGTGGAGACTTCCTCTTGATCATGTGTAGGTGAGGGTCTCTCCTCCCCCTCAATCCTTGAGGTGGTGACCCTCTTCTTTCTTCTTCTTCCTTGAGGAGGTCGATGATCTTTCACTTATCTCCTCCTCCTCACTTGAAGACGTTGACACTTCTTCCTCCTTGTGAGCTATTGAAGCCCATTTCCTTGGGCTCTTCCACCACTTGACCTTGTGTAGGGTTTTTATGAAATTCCACCAACTTGGTCCATAATTCATGTGCATTCTTATAATTCCCTACAACACTCAAAATATTGTTAGGCAAAAGATTTATTAATATACTTATTACCTTCTCATTTGCCTTTGATTGTGCTTGTTGTTCTTGAGTCCAATATCTTGGGCGGAGCTTCTTCCCATG
>JAGFNQ010010298.1:0-105176 GCA_024364735.1 Boesenbergia rotunda | reverse complement strand
GGTTTCTTCAACTTTTTGTAGTAGCTTCGAGCTAGCGGACCAGTTCAGACTGATCTCCTTCTTGATCTTCTGTTTCTGAGTCTGAGGTAGACTCGGGTTCAACTTGTGTTTTCTGTTAGTCGTCCTTCCTGTTTTCCCTGCAAAGAAAGCTATACTTTTCTCGGCCACATTGCAGTTAGTCTGTTCATGAAGTTCAAGTTCAGAAAATAACTCATCTAACTTAATTTTTGAAAGATCCCTAGAGACCTTGTATGCATCTACCATAGATGCCCACAAGGTGGTCCTAGGGAACGCGTTTAGGGCATACCTTATAAGATCACGGTTTTGAACCTGGTGACCTATTGCGTGAAGACCGTTCATCAATTCCTGGATTCTAGCATGGAGCTGAGCTGCTGTCTCGTTATCTGCCATTCTGATGGTGAAGAGCTTGTTCAGTAGCAGATCGCGTTTGCTGATCCTCGTATCTGAAGTCCCTTCGTGGAGCTCGATCAGTTTAGCCCATAGCTCCTTGGCACTGTTGAAAGGGCCTACGCGGTTCAGCTCCTCTTTCGTTAGTCCGCATTGGAGGGTCTGAGTTGCTTTGGCATCAGCTTCGATTTTGCGTTTAAGGGCAGTGTCCCACTCTGAGTAGTTTTGTGGTACGCCTTCAGCATTTGTGGGAATCATCAGTCCAGACTGGATGATTATCCACATATCCACCTGAGTTTTCAGGTGGACCTCCATTTGACTTTTCCAGTAAGGAAAGTCTTCTCCACTGAAAAGTGGAGGTCTGGCGGTGCTAAAGCCTTCTTGGATGGCCATTTGTTCTGAAATAGAAAAAAAGCAACAAAAAATATTCCAAGACTTGGTCTTGGATTAGTAGTGCGGAAAGAATAAATAATAACAGATTTCAAGGGGTGTTGCACCAACCTTGAAAGAAAAATTCGAACGAAAAAAAATTTTAACGGAAAAAAAATTGAGAAGAAAAAAAAAATCCGAAATTTTCAAACTGGTGGTTGCACCAAGTTTGAATTCCCCGGCTCTGATACCACTTGTTGGATCGAGAAAGACCGATAGAGGGGGGTGAATATCGGAAAATGTTCGGATTTAAAAGAAAGAGTAAGTGCGCGGCGGAATAAAAACAAACAACGCAAACACCAAGATTTTACTTGGTTCGGAGCCTGGGTCGACTCCTACTCCAAGGCCCACGGTCGTTGACCGTTTACTTTGGGCAATTCTATAGTGCGCAAAACGGTTACAAAGTGAGATTACAAAATTACTGTAAATAGAAATATACACTTTGTTTTACCAACTCCCGGTGTAGATCGAGTTTCGGTGCAGTGGGAGGTTGACGGCGCTTCGTTCTTGAGTCGGGAAGTTTCCGGAGCAGAGCGCGGTCGTCAGAGCGTTTGGATGCGTTGAATGAAAGCTGTGTTGAAGCTAGGGGTCGAGGGGTGCTATTTATAGCACCTAGGGGCGCCCTGGTCGTCGAGGGCGCCCTGCCACGTGTCACCCGATCCGTGGTTCGCTCGGTCAAGCCTTATCGCACCGGAATAGGGATGAGGTTTGACCTCTGGGGCGCCCTGGTCGCAGAGGGCGCCTTGGCTGACTTTTTCCGCGCAGAAGACTCGGCTGTGGATAAAGCTGAGGCTTCGCAGAGAGAGCTGGAGGCGCCTTGGCTACTGAAGGCGCCTTCACTGACGAAGGCGCCTTCGCTGCTGAGGGCGCCTTGCCCAGTAAGCAGCTGAAGCCTATTTGCTTCGCTTGGTTCTGGTTCACCTTGAGGGCGCCCTGGACACTCAGGGCACCTTGCTCAACTTTTGCCTCACTCCTTTGAGGCTCTCTGAGTTGCAGACACACGTTCCTTTGGTCCTGCATCAAGGGTTAGTCCAAAACACAATAAATTATTATTTTACACAGCCTTAGCTGTCTTGGTTCTGACTTTGGTCTCCAAAATGGAGCCCTAGGTCGAACCGACGCCTAATGTTCCCTCAAAGGGAACGCGTCCTCACCTACTCCTCTCGGGAGAGTTTACCTGGTGCCAGCCGGATCCTCCAGTTGGACTTTTGCCCGGCAATCCTTCGCCAGGTCTTGAGTTACCAAGCTGCCCTTTGCTTGGTGCCTAGCTGTCCTTCGCTAGGTCTTTTCTTCTGGCAGTCCTTCGCCAGCCTAGCAGTCCTTTGCTAGGGCTTCTCCTGTCTGGCAGTCCTTCGCCAGTGCCTAGCATTCCTTCGCTAGGGCTTTACCTGTACACTCAAGAAGCTTGTTAGACAACAACTAACCCTTAACTTTTGAACCCTTTTGCCAATATCAAAACCCAGGTTTGACTTGGGTGCATTCTGCACAACATAGAGGTCTTGGGTTGATCATGATGCATGTTTCTATTCCTATCATTATATCTAAATCCAAAGTTATGCACCAGTAGACATTTTTCATTAAAACTAGCATGCATGGATGGATAATTAGCATGTTTTTAAAAATGTAACGAAGAACTTGAAATTGAATTGCATTTTACCCTAGGGTTAGGAATTACCTCCCTTACCCTTGTAGTCCCTCCTTGTTATGGGCTTCTTCTCTTGCTCTCCTCCTTCTCCCATCTTCTTAGATGCTCCATTTTCTTGAACTCTTTACTCCTTAGGCACTTGGTGTGGTAGTGCCCCAATTCTCCATATGTGAAACATCTAATCTTCTTTTTCTTTTCTTGGGCTCCTTCAATCCTACAACCCACATTAGATTTAAAGGAACTTGAAATGAGTTTAGATTTTACCTCCTTCTTACAATTTGGGCACTTGTCCTTGTAGTGCCCCTTTTCGTTGCAACCAAAGCATGTGATGTGTTCTTTTCTCTTGACTTTGGTGGAGGTGGAGGCTAGGTTGACTTCTTCAACCTTGGATGAAATAGATGCTTCCTCTTGATCCGGCATGGTTGAAGGTCTCTCCTCCCCCTCAATCCTTGAGGTGGAGACCTCTTCCTCTTCTTCTCTTGAGGAGGTTGATGATCTTTCGCTTAATTCCTCACTTGATGGCATAGACAATTCTTCATTTTGGTCCTCTTGGACCCTTGAACTTATTTCATCATGCTCTTCCACTAATTTAACTTGTGTAGAGTTCTTGTGAACTTCTTCCAATTTCTTTCATAAGTCATGTGCGCTTTTGTAATCTCCTACACAACTTATCACATTAGTAGGCAAGATATTAATCAAAATATTTATTACCTTCGTGTTGGCCCTAGCATGTTCTTGTTGTTCACTTGTCCAATATTTAGGGCGAAACTTCTTGCCATGCTTGTCCTTAGGGATTTCGAATGGGTCTTCAATGGTCATTCTACACTCCTAATCCATTCCTAGCCAATTTTTCATCCTTGTCTTCCAATGATCAAAATCTTCATGCTCGTATGATAGTGGTGAGTTTATATCTTCCCCAAGTTTGTCTTCCATTGTTCTTCTTCCTCTAGCGTGTGCTCCCTCGGCGGTTAGTCCGATCAAGAGCGGTCCTTCGCTCTGATACCAATTGTTAGGATCGTTCTGGACGCTAGAGGGGGTGAATAGCGATTCCGGTTTGTTCTTGTACCTACGTTGTTAGTTGCACAACGGAAACAATAATAAGAATAACAAACAACGCTAACAAACCAGGTTTTACTTGGTATCCACCCCGGTCGGGTGACTAATCCAAGAATCCATCGGTGGATCAATCCCCGGATAACCTCCGGCTAGCTCTCATCGCTCCTTGTGGGCGGAGAAACCTCGCCACAAACTTTTCGACAATTCCGAGCACAAAGACTACTATCTTGCCTTTAACCAAGACAAGATTCGTCAAGAAGCTCAGCCACCACGAAGTCCTCTTTAAATAGGACTCGGGGCTGATTTCTCGCTACCAGTCGACTGCCCCCAGGGCAGTCGACTAGTGCCAGCCAAATTCGACCGTTGATACCCCCAACGTTCGAATTTGCCAGCTCACCAGCCACCTACCAGTCGACTGCCCCCAGGGCAGTCGACTGGTCCCAAGCTGAGACCCTTCTGTGAGTTCCATCAGTCGACTGCCCCCAGGCCAGTCGACTGGTCTACTCCCCCACCTAAGGTTACCCTTCTTGAGTAGATTCCACTCTGCACTCAAACCCTAGGATTTCCCGAGTATAATCACACTGCACTCATACCCTCACGACTCGACTGACTCCTCATCCACAGCCTCGACTATTGCCTTCGCGCCCTCTTCATCTTCGGCTCCCGTCCCTCGGATGCACGCAAGCCTCCAACTTGCCTCATTGTCATCCTTCATGCATGCCTCGAAGTCCGTGCCCATCAGCTCATTGTCCCTACTATCCAAAGTCTCTCGGATGCGCACGCAAGCCTCCAGCTTACCTCCATGCCATCCTTCACCGTACCGAGGCCGTCCTGTCAAGTCCATATGTGTAACCTGTACAACCTGCACACTCAACATACACATATGAGATAACAAGAGTAAACCTAACTTAAACACTTTGCCCAAACATCAAAACACTTGGTCACTCTGGACCACAGATTGCCTCAACAGGGACAACGACACCTCATGGATAGCTTGCACCGAGGCATCTCAAATCCGGTGGGCCTTGTATGAGTAGATCCTGATTATATCGACATAACATTTTTTGACTGCGGATTGATCCTCTTTCACTTCCCTAACTCGACTGTCCATAGCAAACTTAAGTTTTTGGTGGAAAGTTGAAACTGTTGCTCGGAAAACACTTAACATCGGTCTTCATAATATGACGTTGTAGGCAGAGCCAGTGTTAACGATAATGAAGGGCGAGTCCTCCTCAGTGGTTCTTCCCCCAATGAAAGGGGAAAGATGAAAAATATGGTCGATTGGCTGCACTTCATGCTCGATAAACCCGTACATGGAGGTGTTTATAGCTGTAGTTCTTCCCTGTCATTCTACAGTTGGTAAAAGGTCTCCTTGAAAATGATGTTAACAGAGTTACTCATATCTATGAACACTCTTTTCAAAATGTAGTTAGCGATGATAGCTTAGATCACCAAGACATAATCATGAGAGTTTCCGCCCCTTCCAAATCTCTAGGCCCAAAGCTGATCACGAGGAGCCACTTCCTTTTCCTTGACTAGTACTGACTCTATAACTCTCCAATCTTCAGCCATGGACATTTTTGGCCTGAGTGAAATCTCCATATGTTGGACCTTTCGAAATCATGTTCACTATTTCTCTAGGATCAATCTTGCCTTTGCCTCTTGGTCTGCTTCCTAATGAGATCGAGACAAGCATCGGGGCTCTCTTAGGGGGAGAGCGAGTTCATCCCTCTGAATGACGATTAGTAGTGGTATCGCGATCGGTACGATGAGGACGCTTATAAGGCTCGGGAGACCTTCATTTACTCTGCCAACTTCAGTTGGCTCTATGTTGATCAGCCACTTGTTGTATCTCCCTAGCATACTATCGGCACTCCCATGTAGAATGGGTCTCCGATTGATGAAATGAACAATAATGATCCACCTCAGGAAGCTCTTGACCCAACTTAGACACAGAGACTGGTGTAGTTTCCACCTTCTGCACAACCAATTCTCCCATCTGGTTCATGAATTTCTTATTCCATAAAGGGAGAGGGGGAGTTTTGTGGTCCAGATAAACAAGGGCAGGGACCAGAGTCAAAACTTTCTTTCTCTTTTCAGACTGTACTTCCTCTACCTGAAAATATTTAAGTGTTCAGTCTTGTAAATCATCGAAATCGACTGGGGGCTTCATTACTAGAGATTTAAAGAAGCCCTTATCTATCATGCCTTGTGAGAAGACACTTACCTACACCTCTTGGATGACCAAGAGTGGCCATGCCTACCCGATTGAACCATTGCAAGTATTCCTTGAAAACAAATTTAGGTTATTGCTTGATAGCAAACAAGTCATACGGAATTGTTTGATACCTCCGACTAGTGGAAAATGTTTGTGCAATCTTTGTTGTGTCAAAGTTGACCAATTTTCTAAGCTTGGGTCAACTCGAGTTTGAGTTTCGATGTTTGGATAATATGTAAGAAAAGGTCAAATAGGTCAAAGTTGATTGAATATTTGACAATATGTGGAAAAGAGTCAAGTAGGTTATGGAGGACTGAATACTTGACTAGGCAAGTCCTAATTGTTGTTACGCAAAAAAAGTCCAAGTAGGTCAAGGAGGATCATACGTTGGCAAAGGAAAGTCTACTTAATGTTAGGTAGGGTGGAAATCTACCGTGTGACGAGTCCTAACTGAGATTAGGTATGAGAAAGTTTAAGTGGGTCAATGAGGATCGCACATTGGCAGAGTGGAAGTCTAACGAGTGATTAATCCTAACTGTGGTTAGGCAAATGAAAGTCCACATGGGGCAAGAAGGATCACACGTTGGTAGGGTGGAAGTCTACCGAATGACTATCCTAACTAAGGTTAGGTAAAGAAAAGTCCAAGTGGGTCAAGGGTTGACCGAAACTTGGTGAGGAAGCCCTGATAGGTTAAGGTTGATCAGATATTAGATAACGAAAAGTCCCAACAAGTCATGGTTGATAGGATGTTGAGCAAAGGTAAACTTGGATATCGAGTGTTGGAGTTGGGAATCGATTGACTAATTGGTTGAGACAAATCCAATCAATTAGGGCAATCAATTAAGATCAATTCCAATCGAATGGGAATCGATTGGGAGCTATTTTGTGTGAGAGAAGAAGAGCTGAAATCGATTAGGGTGATCGATTCGACCTTCTCCGATCGATTAGGGTAATCGATTAGAGTGTAAATTCTTATGAAGAACAGTGTTCTGAATCAATTAGGAAGTTCTTTTAATCGATTAGGAGAGATTCTTATGTGAAGAAGAAGGCTGTGAAATGATTGTCTCAATCGATTAAGCCTTTCCTAATCAATTAGGCTATTGTTGCGAGAGAACAGAAAGGTTGGGAATTAATTTGACAATCAATTAACAACATTTCTCTTACAAACAGAAAGTCTCTGAATCGATTAGGTTGATCGATTTTGAGTTGCCTAATCGATTGGGATGACTCACCAATCTATTAGGATTTAAAAAGGAGTCATTCTACTGGTTAAATGTTCTATTAATGACATGGTAATTGATTAGGAGTAAGCCTAATCGATTAGGGGCATTGAGGTAACCCTAGAAAAGGGTTTTGGTGAAAGTTTGAAGGTAGAACTCGACATTATAATTCACACCAATTCTTGAGAGTTTGGAGGAGAAGTGTTGCTACACTTTCCAAGCATCAAGAACTAATCCAAGCAAGAAAAGCAAGGTTCATTGTTGTAATCATTTTCAATTTCTTGTATAACCTAATTTGTATTTGTTGTTGGCATTTCATGTATTCAAACGTGTACAAGCTTTCTCTGCCTCTGGATTATTTTCGAAAAGGAGTGTGTTCATAGTGGAGCTATGTGTACAGTGTGAATCCTTGGATTAATCACCTCAAAGAGGTGGATACCAAGTAAAGAGAAGGTGTTAGTATTGTGGAGTCTTTGCTTTGAGTATCCGCTATAAATCATCATCGAAGAAGCGAACGATATTATTAACCCCCTCCCCTTTAGCTCTCTACGTGTCATAATAGCAAAGTGTTGAATGAACATGATCATTATGTCCTCGAAGGTCCAAATGAACGAATCGAGGACACGATTGAACTACCTTTACGTCGAGTCGCCAGTGTCGTCAGGAAAACTCAACATTTAACACCATCTGTATATTGATATAACAGAGAAGCGTTTTCAAATTTACATATGTGATTTTCGGGGTTGGTTGTGCCATTGTATTCCTTGATCTACAACACTTGAAACTATCGTCATAATTCGTCTTGAAGGATGCTCCTTGAAAATGGGTCTCGGGGGGTCTTAGCTTTACCAGACACGAGCTTTTTTCCTTCGAAAGGTTCCGATTATTGGGGCAATCATCGCAAGTATGATATGGAAGATCATGGGTTTTGATGCGTGTGCCAATATGGTAAAGTTAGGGTTTGTTGTTGGACTAATATGTGTATGTGACTGTACAGGTTTGCAGGTACACATAGACTTGGTTGATGTCTTCAGGTGAATGGTGACATGGAAGCAAGCCGTGGGCTTGCGTGCGCATCCGAGGGGTCATGGACAAAGCATGCACGATGAGCCGAGGGAAGCGGACTTCGAGGTGTACGTGAAGGGTAGCATGGAGGCAAGCCGCGGGCTTGTGTGCGTATCCGAGGGACGAGGGCCAAAGTCGAAGAGGGCTCGAAGACGACAGATCGAGGCTGCTGAAGCAAAGACGATGAGCCGCGATGGACGTAGACTTCGAGGCATGCGTGAAGGATGACATGGTGGCAAGCCGAGGGCTTGCGTGCGCATCTGAGGGACGGGAGTCCAAGATGAAGAGGGCGCAAAGGCAATAGATCGAGACTGCTGATTGAAGAGTCAACCGGGTCGTGAGGGTCCGAGTGTGAGTGTTTGTACTCGGGAACTAAGCCGTGAGGGTTTGAGTGCGGAGAGAAATGTACTCGCGAAGGGAACCCTAGGCTTAGAAGGAGACCAGTCGACTGCCCCAGGGGCAGTCGACGGCAGTCGATTGGGATGACCAGAATTCGAAAGGTCAGTATGTGAGGATTCGAATTCAAGGGGGGGCCAGTCGACTGCCCCAAGGGCAGTCGACTGGCCAACGGTCATATTCAGCTCGAGCTCTATTTAAAGGAGCTCGGTTCAAGCTGTTTACCCTTGGCGAAACTTGCTTGGATAGAGTGAGTTAGTAGCCTTTGTTGCTCAGATAGTGTCTAGAGGTTGTAGAGAGGTTTCTCCACCCACAAGGAGCTACGAGATCTAGCCAAAGGTGCTCCGGGGAATCATCCACCGACAGATTAGGGATCGCCCATCTTACGGGCAACCGTGGAGTAGGAGCATTATCTTCGAACCATGTACATCGATGTGTTTTTCCTTGTTTTAGTTTAGTTTTATTTTAGTTTATTCCGCTTGCGCACTAACAATTATAGGGAAGAAATCAAAAATTGATATTCACCCCCCCCCTCTAGCAAGACGAACATGATCTAACAAGTGGTTTCAGAGCAAAGGTCCGCTCTCGTTGGAATAACCGCCAAAAGAGCACAAGCTAGAGGTAAGAATGATGAAGAACAAGTTGGGGGATGATATCAACTCGCCACCTCCTTATGACCATGAAGATTTTGCCTATTGGAAGACAAGAATGAAGACTTGGCTTGGAATGGATTGGGAATGCATGGTGGTGCTAGAAGAGCCACTCGAGATTCCGAGAGACAAGCATGGAAAATGACTTCGACCTAGATATTAGATTAAGGAGCAACAAGCTCAATCCAAGGCAAATGAGAAGGTAATTGATGTATTAGTGAATATTTTACCTAATAATATTTTGAGTAGTGTAGGTGAATATAAAGATGCATATGAATTATGAAAAAAGATAGAAAAATGTCATGAGAACCCTACACAAGTTCAAATAGTGGAAGAGCCCAAAGAGATAAATTCAACGGTCCAAGAAGACCAAGAGGAAGAAGAATTGTCAACCTCATCAAGTGAAGAGGCGCAATCAAGTGAAAGATCATCTACCTCATCAAGATAAGAAGAAGAGGTATCAATTTCAATAATTGAGGGGGAGGAGAGACCCTCATCCATACCGGAGCAAGAAGAAGCTCCAACCTCCACCAAAGCCAAATCAAAAGAGCACATCATATGCTTTGGATGCAACAAGAAGGGGCACTACAAGGACAAGCATCCATTAGGTAAGAAGGAGGTAAACCCTAAACCTGGGTCTATTCATTTTAAATCTAACATGGGTTGTAGGGAAAAGAAAGAAAAGAAGCACATTATGTGTTATACTTGCGGGGAGCTAGGGCATTATCACACTCAATGTCCAAGAAAAGGAGAGTTCAAGAAGATGGAGCATTTAAGAAGATGGGAAAAAGAAGAGAAAAAGAGGAGCTCACATCAAGGGGGAGCTACAAGGGTAAGGGAGGTAATCCCTAACTTTACTTATGCTTCAAATGTTTTCATGAATGCTAGAAATGTTAATGATTGCTTGCCTATGCATACTTTTGACTTTAAGTATCATGATAGAAATAGAAATACTATTGCGTACCAAAATACCATTGAATCTATGTTTCATGATAAATCTAGGGATTCTAGACCTAAAGATCAAGGCATCAACCCTAAGAAAGGGACACACATGCCTAGAAAAATGGGTAGATCTAGGAATGATCACAATGAATATGATGATACTAAGGTTAGAAATCTAGAAAAGGAAAATTAAGTTTTGAGGGCAAAGCTTGATACGTTAGAAAAGAACCTAGATAGATTCATTAGAGGGTCCAAGGGATTGAGTGTGATACCAAATGATCAACACCTTAGAAATGGTAGGCCGGGACTAGGATAACGATCTAGGAGGTCCAATGTTAGTAAAAAGGCTAGTGAAAAATCATATGGCGAGGTGCCACATGACTATAGCAAAGAAAAGGTTAAAATGGCAAAGAAAAGCCATTTAGAGGAGAAGAGAAAAGGTCAACCAAGGACAAGGTGTGGAAAGTTAAGGAAGCAAGGGTTGAAGGTCAAAAAGCACTGGAGGAACATCGGTATGGTCTTGCATTTGCAGATAAGTCACCTAGGGAGGTGCCTAGGGATAAGAGCTCAAGGGAGAGCTCTATAAGCCAAAATGAGATCCATGGTCAATGAATCTCAGGAGGATTTCTCCTAGGAAATTAGATGGACTATGGAGTGTGCCAAAGGGTTCGAAGACTAAGGGAAGCCTTAATCCTAGAAAATTGACACACTAAAAGGAGATTTATGGAAGAAAAGATGAAAATTGAATTATATTTGGTAAAAATTGGGGTTTAATGTGTAAATGTCATATAACTTGGTGCTAGGAATGTAATGTGATTAAGTATGGGAAGAGGCATCAGGGTCAGGCCGAAATTAGAACTTTTGGACAAGATTTAATGACACAATTTAGGTAGTCTTGAATTTCGTGCCAATCTTGGGTTCTAGAGTAGATTTGTTTGAAAACATATTTTTCCCAAGTAGACATAGGCTCCACAAATCTCTCCACAAAATTTCATATTTTTTGAAGATTTATGGAATTAATTAGGCATTTATGAATTTAGGATTGGAATACTGAAATGTAGGTATCAGTCGACTGGTTCAGAACCAGTCGACTGTGTTAATAGGAGCCCTAGAGCCAATTATGTGATGATTGACTAGGGGCATTTTGTATCATATTCTATCATTAATAAAGGCATGTTTGGTTATTATACTTACTTTGTATTTTGTGTCGAATAACTAAGTATAATAATGTCCATGTGTAGTAGGTTCTTATCTACATTATATCGATTGGTTGAATCGATAGTGAGATAATGTAGAAAACACTACACTAAATTATTCCTAGTCAAGCATTAATATTCAGGGACAATATTAATGCATGGAGACTAGCATATAGGTCAACTGATGACTTGAGCTCACAAGTCATGGATATGCGATATCAAGTTAACACATGTGTATACATTGGAGAATGTATACTGAATGACCTGCCATGAAAAAGTTTTATAGATTGTCATATGAGTGTCATAGACTTTCTCATGTGACTATTAGCATGAATAGTCCTTAGACCTGAAGTCACTACGGTTCCCTACATAAGGAGTTATGTACTTTGTATCGTCAAACGTCACCCGTAACAGGGTGGACTATAAAGGCGATCATTGAGTATGTAATGAATTATGTGGAGGGATGTGAGTGATGTAGATGGGATCTATCCCTCCCATATGACGGAAGTGAAGTGATATATGTGGGCCCCTTGATCGAGTAGGACTACTGAAACGCATGACCATGCTCAAATGAGTTAATATGAGATATTGAGCTCATTTGTTTGAGTGAGTCTACTCGAGGATCAAGAAACACAAGATTGATTGAGGATGGCACGGTCTATGCCTCACTGGTCAATCTAGATATCAAGGATAGAAGGACAAAGTCATACACTATCATGATCACGGAGGTTTAGTCGGATCCCGACTTTTCTTGTTACTTGGGTAGCAATGATGCATTGCTAGATGCCGCTCATTGCTTATGTGTCTAAAGGGTTTAGGCGCATTGCCAACGTCGCAAGAACCTATTGGGTCATACACTAAGGACATGATGCTTCGGGAGCCCGATTGGGAACTTGGGAGACCTGAGCCCGAGTGGGAACTCTGGAGGCCAGTTAGGGAGCCCGAGTTAGGAACTCGGGAAGCCCGAGCCAAAGTCGGAAACTCGGGAAGTCAGATCGAGAAGTCTGAGCCCGAGTTGGGAACTCGGGAAGTCTGAGTCTGAGTTGGGAACTCGGGAAGTCCGAGCCCGAGTTGGGAACTCGGGAAGTCCGATCAGGATCGGCACTCGGAAGACTGGGTCGGCACTCGGCAGGCTGGGTCGACACTCGGCAGACTGGGTCGGCACTCGGCATACTGGGTCAGCACTCGGCAGACTGAGTCAGCACTCGGCAGACTGGGTCGGCACTCGGCAGACTGAGTCGGCACTCGGCAGACTGGGTCGGCACTCGGCAGACTGGGTCGGCACTCGGCAGACTTGGTTGTGAGATCGGTCGGGAGCCCGAGGGGCCCGGTCGGGATTAAAGGGAAATTCATTAAAGTGTTTAATGAAGGGAAAAAGAAAAGATTCTTTTCTTGCATGAAAAATGATAAAGATCCACATGAAAAGATGTGCTCTTTATTGGGAAGCCAAAGAGACACAAGCCTCTTCATATTCATGGGATGAGTATAAAAGAGGGTCTTGTGACTTTGGATGAGGTCTTCCTTCTTCTCCTTCTTCCCTTTCTTCTTCCCTCCCTCATCTTCCTCCTTTGGACGAAACCCTACTCTAGGGTTCTTGGTGTTCTACGAGCTACCTCAAGTTGCTAGCACAACTAAGGTAGTTCTCCCGAAGTTGAGAGATTGTGTCCGTGTGGATACGAATAGAGGCACGGGCACTTGAACGTGCAAGAGATCCGGCGCACCTTGGACGAGCGGGATAAGCAAAGGGCACGCTCCAAAGGTATATCTTCTTTAGAAGTAGATGTAGATCAACTTTGTACGAGTTTTTCTTTCGCATGGATCGCTCGAGGGTTCTTGTTTCCGCTACATTTTTTATGATTTTGTGCTAGGAGAACCCAACAGACTGGTCTAGTGTAAATTCGAAACTGGGGAATTCAAATTACCAGTTGACTGCCCATGGGGCAGTCGACTGAATTCTCTGTTCAGTTTTGCGGTCGACTGCCCCAGGGGCAGTCGACTGGTAAGCGGGGTTTTAAGTAGGAATAGCCGCGCGGGGATGGCCAAAACCTAGGGTTTTGCATGCCACCCCCTGCAAGATCTTCTCCTCCCCGGCCTCTCCTTGCGTTTCAAGGTCCTCTCAAGCCCTAAGAACACCTTCCTAGCCTCCTCCATCTCAGATCTACACCTAGGGTTAGGGAAAATCTCACTTTTGGAGTCAACCCTCACCACCATTCATCATGGAACACCCCAAGAAACGGTAACTATTTGTGGAGTTTATTTTTCCATTAAGTTCGTGATTTGGAACTAATGTATCTCATTTTGCATGTTGTGTCTTTGTTTTCTCTCCTTTTGGGATGGTTGTGGTATATGCATGGTTGTATTACATGGTAGAATGGCACATAAGAGGAAAGTGGGTGAGGGGTCATCCCGGCAAGGGCGTATAGATCCGGACACTCTTCGGTTCCGTTCTGAGGAGTGCCTGCGGCAATTTGAAGAGAATGAGTTTGTATTGATGAATTACTGGTATCTCAACCGAGCATACTTCCGAGATAATGCACCTCATATCTCTGAAATGATTACCCATTTTGGTCTAGGACGATTGGTGTATTGTCAGCACGATGCAAACATTGACATGTGTAAAGAATTCTACGCAAACCTCACATGCATCAATTCCGATAATGACCTCTATGAGTCCATGGTGGCAGGAGTCATCATTCCATTCTCATCCATAGTTTTAAGTGCATTTCTAGGTTGTAGGGCGTCTAATAATGCATTTACATATTTTCCTAAGATTATCGAGCCTTTCATATTGCCTGGTGGGACCTTAGACTAGATTCATTTGCATTATTTTGGGAGACGTCGAGTTTCTACACAATGCCTTTTTGAGGCCAAACGCATGAGTCCTGCTAGTAATGTGTTATATAAAGTTGTGTTAGACTGCATTTTACCCATTGTTACCAAGGGGAGGTCGATGATTCGACTTCCTCACTTGGTCATGATGTACGCGCTAGAGAGGAGTTTAGACATTGATATCACCCTACATGTGTTTACATCCATCGTCCATTTTTTTCATAGTGTCAATGGAAAGATATACATGCCCTTTTGTCATATCCTAACTGAGTTCTTTGAGTCTAGGGGTATATGCACAACTAGCGATCAGGGACGTCACTTGTCCAAGGACTATGATCAGATTGGTGCATACCAGTTGTCCTTGGTAGGTATTGAGTGTAGACAGAGGGAGATCGTCCGAAGGTAGCATCCTGACTCTTCGAGTTCTGATGAGGAGCCTATTGGCGGAGTTACACAAGAGCAGTTCTCCCAGCTCCAGTCTGAGGTTCACAACATCCGGGATGACTTCCATGGCTTTCAGCAGACACAGACTGCCATTCAGGAGGAGATGCATGGACTCACATAGTTTTGTAGGGGTTCCAGCGACAGCAGGATGAGATGTACGCCATGATACAACAGTTGCATATCACATATCAGGCCCCTCCTCCTCCTCCTCCAGGCGACGACATGCAGTAGATTTTATTTGGTGATTGAGTGTTGAGAGTGTTTTGTTTAGATTTACATGTTATCTCTCAAACACTTTCTTTTGGAATTGTAATATTTAGTTACTTCGGGGCTTTAGCCCTTGTGTTACTTTCATGTTTTTTTAAGTCATGTATGAAATATATGTTTATGATTTTATCATATTTTATGAGTTTTGATTTCATGACTTGCTAGTATTTTATTGTTTGAAAATCATGAAGTGCTATTGAATGATAAGATATGACTTATATAGGCACAAGGGAAGATTCATGCATGTTTATCTAAAGGGTAAGAGATAAATGGGGGGAGGTTTTGTCATATTGAGAGTATATAAAGGAAAAGGAGGATTTGAGAGCAATTCTATGTGTAAAATGATAATAGATGGTTTTAGCAAACATATGGAATCGTATATAGGATTGAAACTTGATACTTTTTGATACATTTTTGAAAGAATTGGGGTTTGTACCAAAGGTCAAGCACATTTGATATTTTTCATGAAAATATATTTTTCTAGGGTAGATTATATCCTAACAAATGTGCTTGCAACATTTTACATTTTTTCGAATTTTCTAGAGGTTTTTAAAATTCGGCTGGGATTTCAGAATTGGACTGTATTAGTCGACTGCCCTGGGGGCAATCGACTGATGTCTCTATGTGTTGAGAATAACAGAGGGCAGTCAACTGGTAAGGCTGTATGTTGATTTTTGAGGGGTTTTTCAGATATAGGTGAGATCTTTTGGCACTAGGATTAGGATTTCTCGGGGCAATCTTTTTGATAGTGTCAAAGAGGGAGAAAGTATGGTGTTAAGTTAGATTTAACTTGACATGAGAAAAGTTGTGGTGTTAAGTTGGGTATAACTTAACTTGGTGTTGTGTGATATGAGAATTGAAAATTGGGAAAGGGCATAGGTTAAGAGGGAGGTTGCCTCTTGTTTGCTAAGCTTTAATTTTCAATTGTTATTGCTATTGTTGTTTTTGTTTACCTAACTTAAACATATTGACACACATCAAAAAAGGGGAGATTGTTGGGGCAATCAACCCAAGTATGATCTGGAAGATCATGGGTTTTGATGTGTGTGTCAATATGGTAAAGTTAGGATTTGTTGTTGGACTAATATGTGTATGTGAGTGTGTAGGTTTGCAGGTACACATAGTGTAACGACCTGACCCCTCGGCCCCTTGGGCGGCCCAACTGACGGCCCACTTGGCGACCCCTTATGTCGTCAACCGACGACTATTGGCCGTGCCGTTACTCACAAGTACTTTCCACCCCTGTCCAGTGGATTTTTGTCTTCCCCAGGATTCGAACTCTAGACCTCCAGGCTAAGTACTAAAGTTTATGAATCCTCGTACCAAGTGAGTTACAACTCACTTGGTACCAGGATTCATAAACTTTAGTACTTAACCTGGAGGTCTAAAGTTCGAATTCTGGGGAAGACAAAAATCCACTGGCCAGGGGTGGAAAGTACTTGTGAGTAACGGCACGACCAATGGTCGTTGGTTGACGACATAAGGGGTCGCCAAGTGGGCCACCAGTTGGGTCGCCCAAGGGATCGCCAGTTGGGCCGCCAGTTGGGTTGCCCAAGGGGCCGAGGGTCGGGTGCCTTTTTATTGTAATGACCCGACCCCTTGACCCCTTGGGAAGCCCAACTAGCGGCCCAACTGGCGGTCCCTTGGGCAGCCCAACTGGCAGCCCACTTGGCGACCCCTTATGTCGTCAACCAATGATCATTGGTCGTGCCGTTACTCACAAGTACTTTCCACTCCTGGCCAGTGGATTTTTGTCTTCCCCAGGATTTGAACTCTAGACCTCCAGGCTAAGTAATAAAGTTTATGAATCCTGGTACCAAGTGAGTGTAGCTCACTTGGTACCAGGATTCATAAACTTTATTACTTAGCCTGGAGGTCTAGAGTTCGAATCCTGGGGAAGGCAAAAATCCACTGGCCATGGGTGGAAAGTACTTGTGAGTAACGACATGACCAATGGTCATCGGTTGATGACATAAGGGGTCGCCAAGTGGGCCGCCAGTTGGGCCGCCCAAGGGACCGCCAAGTGGGCCGCCAGTTGAGCCGCCCAAGGGGCCGAGGGGTCGAGTCGTTACACATAGACTTGGTTGATGTCTTCAGGTGAAGGGTGGCATGGAGGCAAGCCATGGGTTTGCGTGCGCATACGAGAGACCACTGACAAAGCAGGTACGATGAGCCGAGGGAAGTAGACTTCGAGGCATACGTGAAGGGTAGCATGGAGGTAAGCTGTGGGCTTGTGTGTGTATCCGAGGGACGAGGGCCAAAGTCGAAGAGGGCTGAAGACGACAGATCAAGGCTGCTGAAGTAGAGACAATAAGCCGATGGACACGGACTTCGAGGCACGCATGAAGGATGGCATGGAGGCAAGCCGAGGGCTTGCGTGCGTATTTGAGGGATGGGAGCTGAAGATGAAGAGGGCGCAAAGGCAGCAGATCGAGACTGCTGATTGAAGAGTCAACTGGGTCGTGAGGGTCCGAGTGTGAGTGTTTGTACTCGGGAACTAAGCCGGGAGGGTTTGAGTGCGGAGAGAAATGTACTCGGGAAGGGAACCCTAGGCATAGAAGGGGACCAGTCAACTGCCCTAGGGGCAGTCGACGGTAGTCGACTGGGATGGCCAGAATTCGAAAGGTCAGTATGTGAGGATTCGAATTCAGGGGGGACCAGTCGACTGCCCCAGGGGCAGTCGACTGGCCAACGGTCATATTCAGCTCGAGTTCTATTTAAAGGAGCTCGGTTCAAGCTGTTTACCCTTGGCAAAACTTGCTTGGATGGAGTGAGTTAGTAGCCTTTGTTGCTCAGATAGTGTCCAGAGGTTGTGGAGAGGTTTCTCCATCCTCAAGGAGCTACGAGATCTAGCCGGAGGTGCTCCGGGGAGTCATCCACCGACGGATTAGGGATCGCCCACCTTACGGGTAGCCGTGGAGTAGGAGCATCATTTCTGAACCACGTACATCGGTGTGTATCTTCCTTGTTTTAGTTTAGTTTTATTTTAGTTTATTCCGCTTGCACACTAACAATTGTAGGGAAGAAATCAAAAATTGCTATTCACCCCCCCCCCTCTAGCAAGACGAACACGATCTAACACCGATGTGGGGTCTTTTTTGATGATTCCAAGGATGACTCCTTCACAGCCAACATACCAAGTTGAGTGGGGAAAACAACCTGAGGCGTTCCTATAGGTCGGGTCGACTTTTAGTGAAGTGCTTGCGACACTTCGGTTGATTGGGGTGACATCTCAGTCAATGGAGGGTTGGGCACAGGTGGGGTTGGTTGTTGTAATTGTTGGGGCAATCGGCCCTGAGATGATCTGGAAGATCATGGTGTTTTGATGTGTGTGGGCAATATGGTTAAGTCCTCTGTGTAGAGAAAACGACGAAAAAGTACTATTCTAATTAAAGTTGTGCTATGTCTTGTTTGATTTTGATAAACCCTAACAACACAGAGGAATGTCCACTTCATGATCTACAAGAACTCCTACGATGTGTCAGATTTAGGGGGAGTCTGAGTCAAACTTCTGAAAATGTTTTTTTAATTAATTATTTTGAAATTATTAGATAATTCTTTTGATTTGAATCAAATCTTAAGACTCAGAGGAAGAGTACTTGCGGTCAACAAGCTTCCCAGAACTGAGTCAAGTTTAGAGGAGGTCAAATTAAAAAATTATAGAATACTTCAAATATTTTCATGCGCGATATTTTCAAATCCTTTTGAAAACATAAGTATCCTTTCAAAGACTATCATTTTAATAGTTTTTCGTTAAATACTGTTATTTTCAAAAATTCATCTGGTTTTAATTTGAAATAATATTTTTCCTGAGTTTGGAAAATTTTCCAGGACACTTAGGAAAATGTCCTTGTAATTAACAAGGTTTCCTAGGATTGTGTCAGACTGGAAATGAAACCTAGTCAAGTAAAATATTATGTTTTCAAAATGCATAATTCTTTTCAAAAAAATTACTTATATGGTTCAAAGTACACAATACTTTTCAAAATGGATTTGTTCTGGAAATTTAAGTACTTAGTTTTATGCCATGCTTTCAAAAAAATTTATACTAAGTATTTTCAAAGAACCAAATGCTCTCATTGTTGGCGCAAGTATTTCTGGTGATTTTTTTTGATGTATGACAAAGGGGGAGAGGTGTGCTTAAGTTAGAAAATTGTGCTTAAATTAGAAAAAAAAAATTCTTCCCAAAGGATCAATGAAAATCAAAATGTTTTTCCAAAAAGGGGGGAGTGAAAGTTAGAAATTAATTTTTTCCTATTTTTCCCAGAGGATCAAAAATGAATTTTTCAAAGTCTAATACTTTTTGATCCCAAGAGTTAAGGTTTAGCCCTTTTAACCAATCTAACTTAAGTTATTGTCAAACATCAAAAAGGGGGAGATTGTTGGTGCAAGTTGCATCAATGATGTTCTCCTCTAAGTATTTTCATGTTTGACAATAGACTTAAGTCAGTGATACATTAAACAGACAAAGGGGAGTTAAGAGAGAAGTAACAAGGTGGGCCAAAGTCCTAGTGAATCTAGGCAATAAGTCCTGGTTCGGGGAATTGGGCACTAAGATCTGGCGAAGGACTGCTAGGCACCTGGCAAAGGGCTGCTAGGTATCGAAGACCTGGCGAAGGGCTGCTAGGCACCTAGCGAAGGGTTCCTAGGAGTTGAAGACCTGGCGAAGGACTGCTAGGCACCTAGCGAAGGGCTGCTAGGAGTTGAAGACCTGGTGAAGGACTGCTAGGCACCTAGCGAAGAGTTGCTAGGCATTGAAGACCTAGCGAAAGGCTGCTAGGCACCTGGCGAAGGGCTGTTGGGAAAAAGTCCAACCGGAGGAGCCAGTTGGCAAAAGGTAAACTCTCCTGAGAGGAGTAGGTGAGGGCGCGTTCCTCGTCGAGGGAACAGTAGGCGTCAGTTCGACCTAGGGTTCCATTTGGGAGACCCGAAGTCAGAACCAAGACAGCTACAGTTGTAAAAAATCACTAATATTCGTCCTTTGTTGTTTTTGGAACTAACCTTGAATGCAGGGACCGAGGGAATGTGTTTCTGCGGCTCAGAACACCCCAAAGGAGAGGGGCAGGCAGCTAGGCTGGGCGCTCGGGAGGTCCAGGGCGCCCCAAGGTCGAAGGAAAAAACAAGGAAGTAAGAGTTGCTTCGAAACTGCAGTGAGCAGGGCGCCCCGGAGGCCCCGGGCGCCCAAGGTCAAAGCAAAACTTGTAATCGAAGCAAAATCAGCATGAAGCCAGCGGACCATGTCAACTAGGGCGCCCCCAACGTCCCGAGCGCCCCCCTCAGCTCCGAGGCCGATTCTGAAGGGATAAGCGCTGACCAAGCTACGGATGAGGTTTCTTGTATCCGAAGGCACATGTTAGGCTCCCCCGATGTCCCAAGCGCCCCCAAGAGCACTATAAAAGGGGCTCAACCCCTAAGGCTTCAAGCACAACTGCTGTGAGCTATTCTGATCATTATAACCGATGACAACACGCTAAAGACGAGGCTCTACGACCAGGAGGCTCCAGGAGGAAGTGCGCGGCACTTCGGAGGTCCAGATCGGTCGAGCTTCAGACTTTGTTTTGTTCGGTTTGCTTTTAGTTAATTCCGCACTAATTTTCTATATTCTTGCTTGTAATTATCAACTGTAAGACGGGTTTTCTCCACCTCCGGAAAGGAGACCAATAGTGGACTCACGCCGAGTACATAGGCCTTTGACGTACTGACCCTGGGGGGTTGGGAACCAAGTATATAAATCCCCGCGTGTTTGTCTTGCTTTTATTTTTCTGTATTTACTTTTCCGTTGTGCTACTAACGTTCTAAGTCTAGAACGATCCAAGCTTTCTACGAGTTTCCGCGAGAGATTTTCACGGTCGATATTCACCCTCCCCCCTCTATCGATGGCACCGGTCCTACGGTTAAGTTAGTCTCTAACAAGGGATTTCCAGTGTAGCTACTCCGACGCTTAAGTTAGTCTCTAACAAGGGATAATGAAGAAGAAGAACAAGAGTAGTTTAGGCTTTTTGGAAATCTAGATGTGTGTGCGCATACCTTCATTCTTAAGAGTGGGCAACCTTTTATAGAGATGCGGCTATACTCTCACGTTCTCCACATGCTTTGAGATCCACGCTTGTGTTACCCTTGTTTCCTGAAATAAATGGTTATGTTGTCCCCTCTTCTAGGGAGAATGACTATGTTGTCTGTATCTTTCGCGAGCAATAGAACGAATACGTGTAAGTACCCCTGGTTGATTTTGATGTGATCAACCGATTTAAGTTAGGTCCTGGTGTGTTTAATTCCTCTGCTAAGTGTGCAAGAGCTTAGGTACGGAGGAAGTCGAGCGTAAGACGTAGCGGACGAGAAGGATTGTGCCGGGAAGTGAGCCGACGGGCTTGGTACAATCCGAGGGACGCGAAAGCTACGGAAGAGTACGCCGGTGGAGTGAGAAGGACGTGCGCGGTGTCCGAGGGATGAAAAAATCAGGAGGAAAGGCGCTCGAGGGGCGAAAGGCCTGAGTCAGGTTCAGGTGAGCCTAACTCCGGTTGGCCGGAAATCACCCAGAAGACGAAGAACCAAAAGACTGGTCAGTTTGACCATGTCAAACAAGGCGCTCGAAAAAAAAATTTAATTGCTATAAAGAAGACTCAATCCCAAGACCTCACCTAAGATATGTTGCCATGGTTACCACTTGGGATAACTGGTGATGACAACATGCAGCTGCCGATGCTACTACTTGAAGATTACAACAGCGAAGTCTAGAACAGAAGAAAAAGTCTTAAAGGATAAAACCTTATCCTTTAATCAGATCCAATGGATGCAATTTAATCCCATCCAAGATCAACCATTCAGATTACATCCATGGATCAACGGCCAAGAGAAAATTCCTCAACAATCAACAATCCAGATTTATTCTCTTAAGCTATAAGTAGGCTTAGAGTTTTAGCCTTTTCATTAATTCATTCTTGTAAACTCTCTAAAAGTCTAGCGTGTTATTTTTGTAAGGCTTCTCCGCTACAAGGAGAATTGTATTGAGCGTCCATTGCCTTGGAAGCAACGTTCTCAGTTGCGACCAAGTTTCTTTTTTAAAGACGAATGCCTCCACTTTAATTTTTTTTTCCGTCTATTCACCCCCTCTAGCCGATCCAACCCGATCCAACAATACGGAGATAGCACAGAGTCAGGAGCGGCGCGGAGTTGAGAATAGCACGAAGTCAGCAATGACATGGAGTCAGGGGAGTGCGGAGTTGGAAATAGCACGGAGTCGAGAGAACGCCCCACTATTGACTTTGAGTCGAATTATTGACTCTTTAGCCACATGGTATTCTCTAATTACCTCACATATTATTAAACAAATATAAATAATATATTAACAAATTGAATACTAAATTTATTCTTATTCATTTACAACCTTATAAAAGTTTGATCTTTGGTTGTAGAAATGGATTCTTCAGTAGCTTGCAGCTACGTGAAGACAAAATTGTAGGAATCTCTATGTGAAAAACAACAATATACGCAGTGAAAAATAGGATCCCTTTTAATGATCCATGTCAAAAAACTGTACAAAGTTCTATCTAAGAGCTATAGCTTTGATGCGTGCCCTTAGCATATCCTGCTAATCCTTAGTTCGCCGGATTTCTACACAATCAGAATGGTCGTGCTTCTATCCACACTAACACGATCTCGATCTCGGAGATGAACCACCTTAGTTATGCTAGTAACTTGTGATGGTTCACAAAACAAGAGGGCTAAAAACATAACTTGTGTGTTTCGGCCAAGAAGGAGAGGAGGAAGAAGACGATCAAAACTCATTCATCCTTATGAATTCATGCCTTTTATATTCATCCAATAAATACAAAAGGCTTTTTGTTCTTGGTATTTTATTTGATTAATGTGCATTAATCTCAATGAATATCAAAACCTCTTGGTTTTCTTTTGGCTCTTCATCTTCTATTCATCCAATGAATAGAATGTCTCTTGGCCTTCCTTTCTAATAATGTTTCATCAAATTTTTTAATGAACATTATCCATTATTAAGTGGTTGAGCCTAATCTAAATGAGTCTAACTCAGATTAGACTCAATCCTATAATCCAATTGGATTCATTTGAGTCTAACTCAATTAATCCAATTTAGGATCATATTTTAGTCAAACTAAAATCAACTTATTTCCGAAACATCATATTCTTTGTGTGTGACCTAATAGGTTCTCATAACGTTGGCAATATTGTTGATGCAGTCTGGCCCGGTTGTTGTTTTGGTGTTTGACAATGATTTATGTTTGGTTGAGCGAATTTGGGTTAAAGTCCTGGTCGGGGACTGGGCATGAAACCCTGGTGAGTGAAGCCGGGTCCTGGTGAGTGAAGCTAGGTGATGGAAATCCCGGTGAGTGAAGTCGGGTCCTGGTGAGTGAAGCCAGGTGATTGGAAATCCCGGTGAGTGAAGCCGGGTCCTGGTGAGTGAAGCCAGGTGTTGGAAATCCCGGTGAGTGAAGTCGGGTCATAGTGAGTGAAGCCAGGTGTTGGAAATCCCGGTGAGTGAAGCCGGGTCCTGGTGAGTGAAGCCAGGTGTTGAAAAGTCCTAATTCGGAAGTGTTGGGTGAAAAGTCCTAGCTTGGAGGGCTAGGTGAAAAGTCCTAACTTGGAGGGTTAGGTGCAAATTCCCATCCTGGAGAATTAGGTGAAAAAGTCCTGGCTTGGAGGGTCAGGTGCCTAGCTTGGAGGGCTAGGTTGGATGAGGTTCTAACTCGGAAGGGTTGGGTGAAAAGTCCTAGCTTGGAGGGCTAGGTGAAAAGTCCTAGCTTGGAGAGCTAGGTGAAAAGTCCTAACTTGGAGGGTTAGGTGCAAATTCCCAACTTGGAGAGTTAGATGGAAAATCCTTAGCTTGGAGGGCTAAGGTGGATGGAAACTTAGCTTGGAGGGCTGAGTTTGAGTCCCTGGATCGGTCTGGTGATCGATCAGGGATTCTGGCACGCTGCTCCTTCGTGGATCGGTCTGGTGACCGATCCAGCGATGACTGATCGGTCGGGTGACCGATCAGGGAGCACACAATTAGGTTGGGAACCTACTGTGCTGCTCCTGATCGATCTGGTGACCGATCAGGGAGTATGCGTTTCACCCATTGACTGGCTCCTGATCGGTCTGGTGACCGATCAGGGAGCGAGCAGTGCGATTGAGTTCCCTTGCTGAACTGCTCCTGATCGGTCTGATGACCGATCAGGATCACTGTGCAGATCATTCTGGTGAACGATCCAGCTTCGCGGGCTCCTCACTAAGATCGATCAGGACGGTTCCTGATCAACCTGGTGATTACCTGATCGGACTGTTGACCGATCAGGTGACACCCTGATCGGTCCGGTGACCGATCAGAAGGCTTAGCCTGCGAATCTCAGAAATCGCCAAATATAAGGGTGGATCGGTCCGGTGAACGATCCACGACCTGGGATCGGACTGGTGATCGGTCTGGGAGAATCTCAAAGAAATCGCGATTTCTAATTGAGCGTTGGGGATCGATCAGGACGTAGCCTGATCGGTCTGGAACCACCCTGATCGGTCTGGTGACCGATCAGGAGGCTCTTTGATCGGTCGGGTGACCGATCACTTTAATTCAAATTTCACTGTCAGACGCTCTGATCGCGTCTGAACTTTTGATATCTGCTGACACTTATCTCTGATATTTGATTTACTGCGTGATTTGCTGCTCTAACAGTCTGATTAAGTTTCAGGTGACAGGGGAGGATTCAAACACTCAAGGAGAAGCCAAAGAGAGCTTTCCTTGGAGCAGGTTTGTCCCTTTCTCCACACAGGTTGCAACGGCTAGAGCTGCAGGACTGAAGCCGCTGACTGAAGCTTGGCTGAGGGAGCTCAGGAAGTTCAGTTAGGGTTCAGTGTAGCTGGCGCGTTGGCAGTGAGGCAGCTGTAGGCTGCTGGAGATGAGGTCACTTGTTGCTTAGCGGAGAAACAAAAGGAACGAGAAGCTTAGAGTTCGATACTGCTTCAGCGTGTACTCTTGAGTTCCTGAGTTTTGAGTTCTACACATCAAGCTTGCTGTTCTTGAGGTTTCCATCATTCTGAGCAAGCAATTGAGAAGCAATCATCCACTACTTGAGCGCTTGAAGGAGAAAACAAGAAGCTTGGAGTCCGACAGTGGGAAGACACGAAGAAGGGTTCTTGCGTGAGATCGCCACTGGGTGGAGCTCAGGGAAGCTTGCTGTGTTTTCATCCTTGCTAAGTGTTTGAGTAAGATCCTTCTTGTTGTTTCTTTGTGCTTAATCTATATCCTTGTTTGAAACACACTGTGGAGAGGTTTCTCCACCGAGAAGGAGGTTGCTGAATCATCCGGTGTTAACCGGGGCTTGATCTGCCGACGATCAAGGGATCGCCCACCTTAAGGGCACGCCAAGGAGTAGGGACAAGTTATCCCCGAATCTTGTAAAATCTCCTTGTTAGCGATCTTGCTAATCTTGCTAGTTTGTTTTCGGTTTCAATTTCTGCACATCCTGTTTTCCATACTTCCACTGTGCTACTTACATTTTCAAGTGCAGAAATTGCTAACTCTTCAAAGGAAAGTGATTGGCTATATTCACCCCCCCCCCCTCTCTAGCCATCTCGTCCCCAACAAATATATCTAAACCGTTTTAGACATATAAATAATGAGTGACACCTAACAATGCATCATTGCTACTCAAGTAACGAGAAAATCAATCTTTATATTTCTTGATATTTATGTCTATTATAATGTATGACTTTGTTTTTCTATTCTCAATATCTAGATTGATCAATAAGGCATAAACCATGTCATCATTTTATCAATTTTTATGTTTTTTGATCCCCAAGTAAACTCACTAAATTAAATGAGCTCAATATCTCATATTAACTCATTTGAGCATGATCATGCATTTTAGTAGTCCTACTTGATCGATGGGTCCACAAATATCACTCTCATCATATGGAAGGGATAGATCTCATCTACACCACTCACATCCCTCCGTATAATTTGTTGTATACTCAGTAATCGACTTTATAGTTCACCCTATTATGGATGACGTTTGACAATACCAAAAGAGTGATGATAGGGAGAGTGAATTTGAGAGAGTGAATGGGAGAGTGAATGACGTGGCAATTATTGTATACACGTCCGATCGACGATCGGACACCACCGGCGGCCTTCGGCCGCCGCCCCGAACCAAACTATACCCTGGGGGGCACGGTGAACCCGTCGAGGATCGTCACAATTGCGATCTCGCATCATTGACCGTCGATTTCGATGGGTTCACCATTGCCGGCGATCCTGACGAGTTCACCGTCCTCCCAAGGTATAGTTTGATTCGGGACGACAATCAGAGGCCGCCGGTGGTGTCCGATCGTCGATCGAACATATACACATTAGCTGGACGACATTCACTCTCCCATTCACTCTCCCAAATTCACTCTACCAATCATTACTCATACCAAAATATACAACTTCTTATGTAGGGAACTATAGTGACTTCAAGTTTAAGGATTATTCATATCAATAGTCACTATGAAAAAGTTTATGACAGTCATATAACGATTCATGAAACTTTTTCATAGCAAGTAAATTTAGTACATATTCTCTAATATATACTCATATGTCAATTTGATATATCATATTATGACTTGTGAGATCAAGTCATCAATTAATTTACATGTTAATCTCAACGCATTAATATTATCCTTGAATATTAATATTTGACTAGAAATAATTAAGAGTAATTTTTTTTTACATTATCTCACTATCAATTTAACCAATTGATATGATATAGATTAGAACATACTACCAAGGATATTAATATACTTATTCATTTAACACAGACCTGAAGTAAATATAATAACGAAACTTTACTTTTATTAATAAAATATAATTAAAAAAATTTCGAGTTAATTATCTCGTAATTAATTCTAGGATTAATACTAATAAAAATAGAGTTTAGAATGGCAAATGAAGTGGATTAAAAAAGAATTAAAATCCGATCTTCACGATTTGTTCATTCATTTATTAGTTAATTAATGAAGTCGTTTGAATTTGTTTTCTCTGTGTTTGCAGCTGCGTAACGTCGAAGGAGAAGTAGGTGAAAAAGGATAATAAAAAAAATGGTTGCAAAAAAGGATTATATTTCGGTTTTTTTTCCCATTTCCTTTTAAAAAATGATAAGATTTATAAAAAAACAAATGTTGTTAATTCAGTCCGTTTATTTTATTGTTTAAAAAGCCATTTGATGCAATTTTTTTTAGTACAGTCGTTGTTACTTCTTTCGTCGGTGTTGCGTGGTCCTAAAATAAGGTATAAGATTGCATTAAGATATCTTTTTTTTATTAAACTAATTTTATAGGAGTAATCTTAAAAGAAAGAGGTGCATTTTAAGATTTCCATAGTTTTTGAAGTGCAAGTTAGCATTAAACTTTTAATGACTGAAAGCTTATTTAGGATGAAAGATTGTTCTCATTGATACTTTTTTGTATCTCTCTTTATTTTTCTGAAAAAAGGAACAAAATTCGTGTTCATCAGATAAACCATACGTATGAAAGAGAGTAAGCACCTACCTCTCACCAAGGAAAGGGATGTTCTAACATTCAGATTTTTTATTCATTACAATCAATGAATTGTTCAAATTATTAATTCCATCCGCATTAAACTCGTTAATTCTTCAGATCAATTCGAATCGAAAATTTGTGCGGACAAAAAACAGGATAAAAATCTCAGAGAAATAGTTGGAAACAGTAAGAAGGGGAGGAGATATAGAGGAATAAATTTGCACAAAAGCGAAGATACAAAGATGGAGAATATTCGAATCGAATCTAAAAGGATCGAGTTGGATCGCTTTACGAATGATTGAATTGATGGTGTCGGCTGGGAAAAACAATTTCCATTCTATTTCTCGATCGAATCTAAGAAGAAATGATTGGCACGTGAGGCTGCATAGGGTGGGTAAATTTGGCATGGCGATTCACACACACTTGATTTGCTATCTAACTCGATCTCATCTCATGCCTTGTGTGCTATCTATCTAACCCACACTCAAACAATCCGTCTTTTTTTTTTTTCTTTCCTTTCCTTTTTTTCTCTTCTTTTCTTTCTCCCCTCGTGGTTCTATATTATGGTGATTGCCCATTTCCTCTGCTTCACCCACTTCTCGCCTCCTCATCCTCTTCCTTTCCCTTCTCTTCTCTTCTCTTGTCCCAAGGTGCTCACTCTGCTCCCTTCCCTCCCCTGTTTGATGCTGGTCTAGGGTTGAGATTTTCAGGAATCTGATTCGTGTGATTTTGTGAAAAACTTGGCTCTTCAGAATCCATGGCAGGCTGCAATCAAGGGAATATAGCTCCTCAAGGCGAAGAGGTAATGCTTGTTCTTCTATCTTCCCCCCTTTTGGTTTTGGAAGTGATAAAAAAGTTTGGTTATTGAATTTCAAACTGAAAAAGAGCCGTGCCAATAATCTTGGTTCGATAAGGATTTCTTTTGATAGATACTTTTAGATGAAGAACTTTGGTGCTTCTTCTATGCTTTCACTCACTGCATTAAACAGACAAGTCTTGCCATCAATCTCCAATCTTATACTGCATATTTGGTGTTTTGTCTTAGATGCTATTGGAGAAAAGATATGGAGGTATTGTAGCTAAAAGGCCATTAATCTCCGAGGCAAGTTTTTGACATTTTAAATGTTAATGCTTCTAACTTCATCTTTAAGCAAGCTTATTGAATATTCTTCATTGTTCTTCATTGTTCCAAAGCCAATATTTTGGCTATCACCATAGTTGAACCTTCTGATTGAAATTTACCATGGAAGTGATTACTGTGACAGTATTGTTTAAGAAAGTATTTTATATCAGGTTTGGTCATTATTGCTTGAAATGTAAGATCGAAATTGTCCATGCTGACTGCGCGAACATGCTCCTTTTTTTTCAAAAATGAATTGACTAAGTGGAGAGTTGGAGACCTAACATTTGATTTCTCTTTCATTTGTTTTTGTTCGGATGTAGGACCATGAAAGAGCTTACTTTGATTCTGCTGACTGGGTCCTTGGCAAGGTATTTAGTTCTCGATTTTGCTTTTAGACGATATAATATTGAAGATTAAACCATGAATTGTGTCAATTAGATTGAATTCACATGATAACAAAGAAGATGCTATTTACTTATGCCAACAATTGAAGTTATATTAGGAGAGTTTGCCATCATATCGTCAAAATCTACAGGATCTCTCACTTCGGTTAAAATTATTTTTAGAACATTGTTACTTGTCTTGCAAAAAATAATGAAACATGTGTGGTCATTGTAATTGTTACTATTTTTTTATCTGTCTTTTCTGAATGAACAAGGAGAAAACATTTCATAATTCATTTCCGGATTATTATGATTGAGTTAACAAAGATAAAAAAAAAAAGAGGCAATTTTATGATTGAGTTAACAAGTCAACTTTGACTATTCTACATGACAAGGCTGACATCAAATGGTTGACATTTCCAATAGTCAATTTTGAAAAAGATTAACAAAGTTGACTATTGGAAATGCCAACTTTGTTAATAAAGCTTGTCTTGAGGCTGAGGCGGTTGATTTAATAAGACTAAATTTGCCGACTTTCTACATTTCTAAGATGTAATTTCTCCCCTTGTGCAGCAAGGAACAAGTCCAAAGTCAAAAACCACTGTTGAATCTCTCAGGCCCAAGTTGAAGGTATACGTTTATGGCATGCATATTTTGTCTCAACAGGACAGCCAGTACCAACATGAAGATATCAACTTTCCGATATATTATCTGTTGGTTTGATTTCTGTGTTACCGTTGCTACAGCGCACACCTCATCATCAACTTCCACCTCGAAGGCCTGCATGCACAACCGGTGTCGAAGATGCAGTAAGCTTCATCTCTTGTTGAACTTGACTCGAATAGCTGAAGATTAATTACTTGCTTCTAATTCACTTGCAGGAGTAACTGCTGAAGAATTGAATGAAATTCATGGAAAAACAACTATCTTTGTTTCCCAAAGAAAAAAAAAATTGAGTCATTTTTATGAGAAGTCTTGAAACTGTCAGAAATCTTCTGCGCGTTATTAATCATCTTAATCAAGAACTTCTTTGATAAATGATTGATCCCTTTGTTGTTTTTTGAATTTTTGTTACTGTTCAAAGTGGTAGGATTGATAGTCACAGAAGACTTGGATCTTTCGACTTTCCTCCCCATTGTATTGAGGTGAGGGTAAAGAAAGCTGAAGTCTTCCAACCAAACCTGAGTAGTTAATCATGTTCGATATGGTGTCCACTTAATCAAAAATAATATGCAGTGATATTTATATATTGAGAGATTTCTTCTTCAGGAATTTAATTTGAAAGAAATTAACATTCTGCAAATTAGGATTTTGCTCCTATCCATTGCAGGAACTACAAGGAAACATTTTGCTCTGATAAAACATAATTCATTACATAGAAGCTGCTAAAGGGAGAATGAGCACACCATATAAAACAACAGGGTTGATCACTACATTATCATCAGTTATTAAACAAACGATTCGATTTTGCATCATCATTCCCTGCAAAAGGTCGAAGATGATCATAAGGTGGTTACAGACTTGAACCATTTCATAATTCAATCACTTGTAAACCGGTGCATCATTTTTCCCAACTGAATGAGTATGGCCTAGCATGTACTGGTGATTGCTAATGAGGTAATTAAATGAAACGAATCTTAGGTTGAGATAGTTATTTAATCTGGAAATCAACAAGAACTTCATCAATCAATAAACTCAGTATCTGTCTTTGAATTTGCTTGCCAGTTTCAAATGCTTCAATCTCAAACTCCAGCCAACTTCCCAAGTGAGTGCTCATGTCATTTTCCACAAGTTCATTTACCATCCAGTTACTCCTGGATTTCCATCCTGAAATTTCATCATAAACATCTTGTGCCATATCCTGCCTAATCAACATTGTTCCCTTGTTCCATGCTTGATATCCTGCCTTAAAATGATGATCATGTTTCAACTCCAAGCATTCCTGGACAGAGTCATATAGCAACTTGCTCCTTCCCTTATCACCTATTACCTCTTCTTGTAGGTATCCATTATTATGTTCAAAAGCTGCAACACCATTTAAGTAGTATGAGCCTAAATCCTCAGACGTCAAACCTTTGCGGCACAATGTTTTCCTAACATAATGCAGTTCCTGCTCGTTTGGTTTCATATGGGCTGTTGTACCCTCCTGACGATCTTTAGCGATAGAAGAAGCTGAATCAAACAACTCAGGTTCTGCTTCAACTGATTTACTTGAATGCAAGTGAGTAATGTTCCGGGCATTCACAGATGATGTACAAAGGTCGCTTCCTGGAGAAATTATTAGTACCACAAGTCAGATATAGGAAGAATTAAATATAAACATATCCAGTAAGCAATGCTTTACCATATGTACTTCCTGGGCTCTCCGTTAACTGCCAGCTTTCACTTGAAAAGGAGACATCAAATACAGAGAGTGGACTTTGATGATTGTAATTTGGTTCCATGCAGGCATTATCGCTGCTGCTTTGATCGTTTTCAACTTCTACTGCCTGAAATTGGATTAGGCGTTAAAATAAAACCTTTTAACTTGCCACAGGAATGAAGCCCTACACAATTGATAGTTCTTGAGAAGATGAAACACATGTCACAATGGTTGAAGCATATTTTTCTCATAATGGATAGCAAGTACGATGACCATTGGAAAAACATCAAACTGAGTATCTTTCTGAGAGTAATTTGCTTGTATTGTTCATAAATACAAAGAAAATCACTTGTCAAATTAACCCACTATTGAGAAAGTAATTGATCTTAAGCTCATGTATAGTCCGCCAGACAACATATTTTTGAAAGCTATTGTTATTGCATCATGAGGGCACTGGACACTGGAATAAAAACACACAAAGGAATTGAACATTTAAAATTG
Organism: Boesenbergia rotunda; assembly: GCA_024364735.1. Lineage (NCBI taxonomy): Eukaryota > Viridiplantae > Streptophyta > Magnoliopsida > Zingiberales > Zingiberaceae > Boesenbergia > Boesenbergia rotunda. The sequence goes on along the minus strand of JAGFNQ010010298.1, from coordinate 73,517 downwards.
TAGGGAGAATTATGGATATGCATGTAATACATAGTTTGAGAAGACACAACAGTGTTTTGTCCAGAAAAGTTATCGGGTCAAAACTGACTCAATTACTTGTGTTTTCTCGATTAACCAAGAAATATTTAATATTAATGATCATATAGAGAAATCAATTTGGCATTAAAGTGTGAACTCGAGCATTATTTTCTTCATAAGTTCATAAGAGAGTTGGCATGCCTAAATATGTTTGATCTAAGTTTCAATTATATCGGCATTTACAAATCATGCATATAAGAGTTAGTCTCAACTGTTATTTGCAACATGTGGCCTAAGAATGTCTTTTGGTTTGTTGAAGTTACCAGACATCTAACATGAAAGATTGAACAATGTAAATCTGCTTCCCTATGTTGCGAGACTTAATAACAAGTGTGCTTGGGAAGGAAGGAATGCCAAAAGCCAACCCAGGATCCAGGTGCAAGTAACAAGTACCATTTGTCTGTGTGTGTAAATATATACCGCTACTGGTTATGCAATAAGAATTATTCCGAGTTGTTATATGTGGAAATATCTTGCCTAATAAGTCGTATCCCATTGTATTTTAAACTAACAAGAATTGGATAAGATAAGCAATTTTGATATGATAAAGATTTGTGAAAGATAATTTACCAATAGCTTCTTATTTATTGCGATCACCTGAGAATTTGTTAAAGAAACTCCAGAGTTGACTGCAATTCCGTGTCTATCTTTATATGATATAGATTGGAACTCCTTGTGTTGTGCTGTTCGAGTGTTCAAACCATTACAATAAGATTTTACATTTTGTGGAGTTGGCGCAGAAGACATGAGCTTTGTTGTTGTGGTGAAGTCGCAAGATAACTCAGTAGAAGTCAATTCTCTTAATTTCTGTTCTAAGAGATGACTCAATGCATCACCACCTAAAACATCCAATCCTGGTGATAATAGACTCTTGTTAACATCTGAAAAATTATTTTCTAAACAACTACCCTTCCCTTTGTCCCATTTATCAACCCCCAAACCGCCTGATTGAGATGCAGTAAATGTTTTTATCAACGGGGATGTGAATGTAAAAGATATTATGTCAGTGGTATTTCTGTTATCCTCAGATCGTGTGCGCTCATCTATTAGCATATCAGATTCAACTTGCGTTTCATGTCTTTTCATTAGCCCTCTGTAAGTAGGCAAACTATTCTCACTGCTGAAGCTTCCTTCTATTAACCTTTTCTTTTGTGGGAAATCCTTGTTACCGGAGGATGAACCTTCCTCATCAAGGCCTGTGATTTTCCTGCAATTATTTCTTGAAGTTCCTGAAAGCTTGTTTGCATTCTTGTTTTTTCCAGATGAAGTATCTGCAGATGGAATCTTCCTTCCTTGTTGCTGACTCGATTGCTTTACGCTCAATTTGCTTTTGCTTGATTGACAGTTCTGCTTCTGATTGTTTTGCCTGAGGACACCAGAAACATTGGTTGTTGAAGGCTTTTTTGGTGGTTTATTCTTCTGGTTGTTTGCTTGTGTCCTGAATGGTTGATTTACTTTGCATTCTTCATGCTCCTTCTGAACTATTGTACTCCTACTTGATGAGTCTAAGCCTTCCCTTTTCTGAACATTAACTTTAGCTTGTATGGCTAAAGAGACGGATTTAGCCTTACTTCTTGCTCCAGCACCATTGATTTCATAAGGATTTGAAGAGGACCTAACAATAACAATATCTTCAGCCCTATTCCAGTTCCTGTTTAAGGACTGTCCTCTCGGGAACTGAGGATCATCCAACTCGACAGGTGCTCTGGATAGTTGTAACACTCGCGACACCCTTTCTGTAGCAGATATGTTATCCTTGGGCTCGCGAACTCTTATAGGAATTGAAGGTGAACTTATCTTCCCTTTTGTACTAGGATGTATTTGCAGCCCCGGTTCAATAATCTTTGCAGCTGCCTCCATAATTTCTGTTGCATTCTTTGCTGATGTGAAGCCAAGGTTCTTGATTGGCGATACCAACTTGTGGTGGCTTAGTGGAAGGGACTTCCCCAACCTTGGAGGTAATATCTCCCTTTGGAACCTTTCTATGGGGCTGCTGGGCATCTTCTGAGATCTGGTCTCCATGGTCTTCCTGAAGTAACCCTCAGCTTTGTGGGGAACAACATAGTTGGATTTTTCATTTGTATAAAAGTCAGGACTTTTCTGGCTCTGGTTGTAGTGAAAAGATCGCGCATCAAAGAAGGGAGTGGAGTATGGCTCTGAAGCTCCTGATGTTGGCATGGAATCAAGACCCATAAGCCTTGCCACAACACCTGGTGCCCTTTTTCCATTGCCATCTTCATCAGTCACCGATGAAGCGCAACTATAGTCACTACTTCCTTTGATACTTGGAACGGCAGATATTTCGTCATCATCAATCTGAAATAACATGGTTTGGCCATTGATGATGCAATCCAACTTAAACAAGCTGTAAAAGAAGCATCAAAAAACTCACCAGATGGAGCTGCGTTGCTGGCAAATTATCAGTGCTTCTCTTCCCTTGTTTTGTGCCCTCTAAATGAGGGACATAAAGAAATATAATATTCAAACTTTAAATCAAAGAGGATTTTTTTTTTACCATGAGAATTGATAAACACAAGTAGACTCACCAGGCGAATTGGAGAACAATTTCTTCCTAGACTTCCGATTCCAATCAAAGAGGTGAAAGAATCCACCACTTTTGGAACCACCCTTCTCTCCGCCCATAGTCACCTTTTATTTCTTTACAAAGCTTCAAAAACATCGATTGAAGCATTTCAATGAACCAAGAAACTGATCTCTTTTTCGGGATAAAAAATAAACGAAATCACAAGATAATGACCAGAAAAACCTAATTTTGGCAACTAAATAGAACAGATGAGAACCGATCGGTGTCGGCTTTAGAAACCTGATCACCAATTAAACAAGAAAGTTAGACAGCGACAGAACCAACATACCTATCGAAATATCACAGATCACTGACGCCGCAAATCTCTCAAATTTTGGATCGCGACGACAAACAATGGCCGATGGACCGAGCAACACCAACCTGAATAGCGAGAAATCCCGATACCTGAGTAGCTAAACCCTATTCATAGATCTGATTCAGGTTTCCGAGAGAAAGAAGTCGGGCTTTGAAGTTTAAACTGGTAGATGTGTCAATAAAATATAGGGAACGAAGCAGAATTAAAAAGGGGAAACGACGAACGTAACGGCTCGCTTTCCATTTCAAATTCCAAACGGTCGCATATTCCGCCACGACTACTCCCCCCCATCCTTCTGTGCGGCATCCAATCCGTCCGTTGATCTCTTCAAAGCGGTCGACCGTCCCCACGAGAAGGACCAAGTGCGCCCGATCCACGAGTGGGATCCGCTGCTTTGCCTGGCTGCCCATCGACTCGTGTTGATGACGTGGAGATATCGGGGACTCAGAGAAAAAGTGGCAAATGGACGGGTGCGATGCGTTGGCGTGGAGTGTTGTCTGGTTCCCCAACTTCAGCTGATCGCAAAGCCTTTAGGCTTTAAACGCACCATTCTGATCTTTGGATTTTTTTTCCCTCTTTTTCTTTTCTTTTTTTCTCTATTTTTAGGAAAATTCAATTTTAGCCCTGTACGTTATCTGACTTTCTACATCTTATATTTTACAATATTTACAGTTCACCCTCCACAATTTACAAAAAAAATAAATAAATAAAACCGCCCCCGGCCGCATAATCAACAAGCACCGCATGATGTCATTTAATCATCCAAAATTAATTCTGAAGTGGGACCATTCCAATGTCATGTTGTGGCGGCTAATGCACTTGTTTAGTTTCTTAATTGCGTGATCGGTCCAATAAATTTAACACAAATGCCTGGAACTAGGGACACGATTAGATAAGCTTGTCGATTGCCTATCATATTATAGTAATACAATATTTTTTTAAAACAAAAATTCTATCTAACATAACTAATCTGACATCATATCATATTAATAAATAAATTTAGAAATTTGAAAGTGATATTTTAATGTGCAATTTCAAATTAAAATTTTCATATACGTTCGATCAATTTTATTTTAATATTTGGAAGACAAATTCAGATACGTGACATATTTTCAGAAATAGATACTTTTATATTATACATAAATAAAATTGATGGTAAAAAACGATTTATTTGTCTCAACGTCCTCATTAATCCGTTTCAAAATCGATACGAAGGAGATAAATCAGAGAGCCAACAGAGGAGATAAATTATGAAGATTATTAGCCCGGATATCTAAAAAAATAATTATCGAGATTTTTTCAACCTCGGGCGATCAGTCCGGTCTCACGGAAGTTTCCCACCGACCGCCAGGATAAATCGGGAAGTACTCGCGGTGGACGGTCTAGAAGCCCAGCATCCCAGGGTTCGCGTCCCATTTAGAGAAAATTTTCTGTAAATATGTCGTAGCTGGGGATCGAATCACGGATATCTAAAATAGTGACTAGCCGTAATTATTAGCCCGGATATCTAGCGCGTGGGAAGGATGAATATTCTGACTTTATTAGATTTTGATTTTAAATCGCAAGATGATAATCACATGCTCTAATAAATAAAAATAAACATACCACAGGGTGAGGATGACAAATAAATAGAAATAAACATTTAATCCAGTTTCTGTAAGATAATTAGTGACAAAAAAACGAAGGATCTTTATTTAAGGGAAAATTTTTATAAACTCTCCATCTTTAAATTTATCTTTACATGTAATCTTCACTCAAATTTTTTTTACATGCAGTCTCTGATGGGATTGACAAGACAGTTTGGTAAATATTATTTGAAGAAAATTGAGTATAAAAGTTAAAAATTTGAGTATGTAAGGTTGCATCCACCCCATTAAAAAATTGTATACTCAATTTTTATTCTTTTATACTTAATTTTAACTCATATATATTTAATTTTTACTCTTTTATACGTAATTCATCTAAAGAAAAATTTAAATGGGGAATGTATGTAAAGATTATGGAGAGTTTTTTTTGCAATTTATCGTTTATTTTATTTATTTAAACACATCGATCGGACAATGATATCGCATCACATAAACCAGCCGTTAAAAACAAACTGTGGGCGCCGCCGTCGCCGGAGGGCCGCGCGCGCCTATTGCCGCACTGCGACGGCGGAGGCGGCGGCGGTGGGTATTGAGGCTGCGACGAGCGATTTGTATAGCTCGATGAGCACCTTCTCGTCGTACTCCTTCATCTTCGGCGCCGCGAACCTCATTTCGTGATCGTCCCCTCCGAATCCGTACCCTCCGAAACCGTACCCGATGCTGACGGGGACCGCGTCGGAGAGCCCGAGCATAAACCGCACGTAGCCGTCGCGGATCCTCTTGAGGATCCTCCGGGGCGAAGCCGCCTTCCGGAGGCGCAGGAAGACGAGGCGCGATGGGATCTTGATCCTCCAGAACCGGCGGCGCCGGCGGGGATCCTGTTCGCGGCCGACGCGGTGGTAGCCGCGCCGCTTCAAGTATTCCTCTAGCCTGCCCCTGTAGGAATCCATCGCCTCCGCTTCCGCCTCCGAAGTGGATCTGGCGACAAAGGACTGGAGTAGCATTTAAAAGGTGATCGGGTAATCGGTGACCTTACCGCCCCTCTTCATGGGGCAGCAAGTTGATTACTGAGGTTGGCGGCGGTTATTTAATTGGGCTGCGGTCGGGGCACCGCTAGATTGTGGCCGTCGAATCTCGTCAAATTTATTTATATTTTTTCGTTTTTAAGAAAAAAACGTTCTCTTTTATTGAAATCGTAAAAACAAAACGCGTCTTTTTTAATTTTTTGTTTTTATATCAAAAGGAGGCTTAATGTTATTATACTAGTTGTGAACCATCACTACAGTACATTGAACATGGATCAATATTAATAAATCATATGGTAGCAATTTGTTACGGTATTTTATTTCGGATTAACATTGATGAATATTTTATATAGAAGCACTTCCACATCAATATTAATAATATTATATTATAATAATTATAATTCATAGTTGTATAATATAAACATTAAATATTAGTCAATGTTAATCAATAATGATTAACATCACGTTATAATTTAATGAATCATAGACAATTTATTTATAATCAATACTAATCTGTATTATATCCTATTAAATTGTAATAGCAGTTATGAAATTATAGTAGTAGGTATAAAATTATCGGTAATAAAATATATAGATGTGTATGGGAGTGGAGGGTAGACCACCCTTTGATAAAAAAAAACAAAAAAAAACTCAAAAAGTGCCCCCTGGACGATTCTAATAAAAGATTAGGGGTGTAAACGAGTCAAGCCGCTTATGAGATATTCGAAGCTCGATTTGATAGAAGCTTGTTGGAGCTCGTTTAATAAAACTCGTTAGTATTAACGAACCAAACTCAAACTCAGCAGTATTCGGCTCGTTAGCTCGTGAACAGATTCATTAATAAACTCGTGAGCTAATTCGTAAAATATAAAATTAATATTTAACATTAAATATATAATTTTGACACATTTACATTTAATAAATATAAAATATCCAATAAAGCTCATTTGTATGAATAAAATCATAGATTTTAGTAAATATTTTATATTTTTTAGAATATATAATTTATTTTTTCAATAAATTGATGAATAATTTAATTAATAATTTATATTTGGTAAATTCGTTTAGGGCTCGATAAGGCTTGAATATGCTCGTGAGCCATCACTATATTCGATAAATTAAACTCGAGTTCGGCTCGATAATAAACGAACCAAACTCAAACTCTCAAGTATTCGGCTCGGCTTGGTTCGATTACAGCCCTATAAAAGAGTAGTCTTTTTAATTTTTGACCATATTTTTTTCCTCCATATTTAATTCCTTGATTTAATAATGATCGGCAATTTACCAAAAGGCGTACGCAACAATCGGTAATTACCAACGGGCGCACCATGGTTTTATTTTCACCAAAGGGCGCACTCATTACAGTGAACTTCCTCTTATATCCCTCATGTTATCTATTGCCTTTCTCTTTCTCTCTCAGTAATAAATTCTATGACGTCAGCACATGCAACGTGACTTAATTACTGACTTTTATTTTAAAATAATATCTAATGGAATCGGTGCTAAATTAAAAAACGTAAGGTAAAAATTAAAAAAATATTTCACTTTAAAAATTTCTCATCGAACGTGATTTAAAAATATAAATAAATAATTTTTATTTTTATTAATAGAAATTAATATATTAAATAATATTTAATAAATATGTTAATGTATAAAAAGTTTTTGGAAACAAACTGTTGGATTAAAAAATATAAATAAATGATTTTATATTTGATTAATAGAAATTAATATATTAAATAATATTTAATAAATATATTAATGTATACATATGTTTTGAAAAAATTGACCGTGGTAGCTTTCAGGCCCACGCTTGGCCTGAAATATTTTTATTTCAGGCCCACGCTGGGCCTGATATATTTTTATTTCAGGCCCAGCGTGGGCCTGAAATTTTTTATTTCAGGCCCAGCGTGGGCCTGAAATTTTTTATTTCAGGCCCACGTTGGGCCTGAAATCTTTTGATTCAGGCCCGACGTGAACTCAAATTTTTTTTCTATTTAAAAAATATATTAATATATAAAAAAACCTATCAAAACACTTAATTTTAGATTCAAACGCAGGGCCTGAAGTCATCCCAGGAGGGTTTGAAGTCAAATAACTTCAGATCCTATAAATAATTAATTTAATAAATAATAATTAAATATAAAAAATATTTTTAAAATAAAAATTTATTGGTGAGGGCCTGAAGTCATCAGTGACTTCAGGCCCTCTATATGAAAAATTTTCCCTTAGGCCTGAAGTCATTCGACTTCAGGCCTAAGGAGGGCCTGAAGTCTGATGACTTCAGGCCCAAGGAGGGCCTGAAGTCATCAGACTTCAGGCCCAAGGAGGGCCTGAAGTCTAATGACTTCAGGCCCTCCATTAAATATATAAAAATAATAAAAACTTTTTTTAAAAAAAGGTATAATATATAATTACATAATAATAAAATGTTATAGGAGTGGTTTAGGTATATCAGTGAGTTTTGAGCAAAACTCACTGATGGACCTACCATATTTGGAATTCTGAAAACTCATTATCAGTAGATAGGGTTGAGCTAGGAGATGAGATTTTGGGTGTCGAAACCTCTAATCTTGCCGTATCACCAATGCTATAGCAGTGGTTTAGGTATATCAGTGAGTTTTGAGCAAAACTCACTGATGGACCTACCATATTTGGAATTCTGAAAACTCTATATCAGTAGACAGGGTTGAGCTAGGAGATGAGATTTTGGGTGCCGAAACCTCTAATCTTGCAGTATCACCAATGCTATAGGAGTGGTTTAGGTATATCAGTGAGTTTTGAGCAAAACTCACTGATGGACCTACCATATTTGGAATTCTGAAAACTCTATATCAGTAGACAGGGTTGAGCTAGGAGATGAGATTTTGGGTGCCGAAACCTCTAATCTTGCCGTATCACCAATGTTATAGCAGTGGTTTAGGTATATCAGTGAGTTTTGAGCAAAACTCACTGATGGACTTACCATATTTGGAATTCTGAAAACTCTATATCAGTAGACAGGGTTGAGCTAGGAGATGAGATTTTGGGTGCCGAAACCTCTAATCTTGCTGTATCACCAATGCTATAGGAGTGGTTTAGGTATATCAGTGATATAGAGTTTTCAGAATTCCAAATATGGTAGGTCCATCAGTGAGTTTTGCTCAAAACTCACTGATATACCTAAACCACTGCTATAACATTGGTGATACGGCAAGATTAGAGGTTTCGGCACCCAAAATCTCATCTCCTAGCTCAACCCTGTCTACTGATATAGAGTTTTCAGAATTCCAAATATAGTAGGCCCATCAGTGAGTTTTGCTCAAAACTCACTGATATACCTAAACCACTTCTATAGCATTGGTGATACAGCAAGATTAGAGGTTTCGGCACCCAAAATCTCATCTCCTAGCTCAACCCTGTCTACTGATATAGAGTTTTCAGAATTCCAAATATGGTAGGTCCATCATTGAGTTTTGCTCAAAACTCACTGATATACCTAAACCACTCCTATAGCATTGGTGATACTGCAAGATTAGAGGTTTCGACACCCAAAATCTCATCTCCTAGCTCAACCCTGTCTACTGATATAGAGTTTTCAGAATTCCAAATATGGTAGGTCCATCAGTGAGTTTTGCTCAAAACTCACTGATATACCTAAACCACTCCTATAACATTTTATTATTATGTAATTATATATTATACCTTTTTTTAAAAAAAGTTTTTATTATTTTTATATATTTAATGGAGGGCCTGAAGTCATTAGACTTCAGGCCCTCCTTGGGCCTGAAGTCTGATGACTTCAGGCCCTCCTTGGGCCTGAAGTCATCAGACTTCAGGCCCTCCTTAGGCCTGAAGTCGAATGACTTCAGGCCTAAGGGAAAATTTTTCATATAGAGGGCCTGAAGTCACTGATGACTTCAGGCCCTCACCAATAAATTTTTATTTTAAAAATATTTTTTATATTTAATTATTATTTATTAAATTAATTATTTATAGGATCTGAAGTTATTTGACTTCAAACCCTCCTGGGATGACTTCAGGCCCTGCGTTTGAATCTAAAATTAAGTGTTTTGATAGGTTTTTTTATATATTAATATATTTTTTAAATAGAAAAAAATTTGAGTTCACGTCGGGCCTGAATCAAAAGATTTCAGGCCCAACGTGGGCCTGAAATAAAAAATTTCAGGCCCACGCTGGGCCTGAAATAAAAAATTTCAGGCCCACGCTGGGCCTGAAATAAAAATATTTCAGGCCCAGCGTGGGCCTGAAAGCTACCACGGTCAGTTTTTTCAAAATATATGTATACATTAATATATTTATTAAATATTATTTAATATATTAATTTCTATTAATCAAATATAAAATCATTTATTTATATTTTTAAATCCAACAGTTTGTTTCCAAAAATTTTTTATACATTAACATATTTATTAAATATTATTTAATATATTAATTTCTATTAATAAAAATAAAAATTATTTATTTATATTTTTAAATCACGTTCGATGAGAAATTTTTAAAGTGAAAATATTTTTTTAATTTTTACCTTACGTTTTTTAATTTAGCGCCGATTCCATTAGATATTATTTTAAAATAAAAGTCAGTAATTAAGTCACGTTGCATGGGCTGACGTCACAGAATTTATTACTGAGAGAGAAAGAGAAAGGCAATAGATAACATGAGGGGTATAAGAGGAAGTTCACTGTAATGAGTGCGCTCTTTGGTGAAAATAAAACTATGGTGCGCCCGTTGGTAATTACCGATTGTTGCGTACGCCTTTTGGTAAATTGCCGAATAATGATTGATAAACATCATTAGCTCAACGAAGAAGAAGATTTAATGCCCCTGGCTGGCACGCATGGAAAACGTTCCGGATGCACATAATTTGATCCTCTGTTGGATTATATATCGATGTCGAATTTAGTGAAAATTCCCATTGCAGAATTCCCATTGCAACATTAACACGATAAGGGGTGGAGTCATTTTTGGGTTAGGGTGGCCTCCGGTCCCACCTACTTTTTCATAAAAGAATTATTAATTTTTGATTTTGTTAATATTTCAACTCCATTAAGACAATTTAGTCTCAGAATAAATAATAAAATCGAGAATGAAAAATAAATAAATAAAATAACAATATATCGAATTATGGAACATGAGAAATGAAAATGCTGAATTTAAATTGAATTGGATGAAATTAAATTCAACGCATAGGTGTGGAGATAAGACGTATATATAGAATTATTGAACATGAAAATGAAGACGTTGAATTTATATTGAGTGGGATGAAATTAAATCCAATGTATATGCGCGGAGATGAAAAACATGTTAACTTTACTCAATCGATTTAAAATAAATTAAAGTATTTTTATAAAATCTTCTCTTTCCCAGAAGTTCACGCACCAACTTCACCCGATACACTGCCCTTCTCTTGTCTTTTTCAACGCTGCTATCTCTTATCTCACCACTAAACTACATCATTTCCCTCTCCCCTTCTGATGGGTAGCATCCCTAGTCACAGTCTTCTTTCCCCGCCAACAAGAGACCCAATAGTAGCTGTTGTTGTTGGTCTCAATCATGGTCGGAGCCTGTCAAAGCTAGCCAAGTCTATCAATATAGAAAGATTCTCCTTCCTTCATTTTTCTATCTTAATAGCTTCTCTTTTTTTCATTTTTTTTCCTTTCTTGTTGCAACAAACAACAACAAATATTGTTGCTTGTTTTTTTTTCCGCAGAACAAGCATTGCTAATCCGCCATCTTCTGCCACCCGAGTGGCAAAGGTGAGAGCCGACAAATCTCATATTATCTAGACAAAGAGAAATCGTAATTTTTCTCATTTTTAAATCTTTTGGTATTCTCATTCAAAATGATTGTTATATATATAGTACAACATACAATTTGAGAATTGCTAAATAATTATTTATTAATATTAAAAGAATAATTAATTTGGATTAATTGTGATTTATTGTAGGGCGGTCTCAAGTGACAATTTTACCTATTTAATCTAGTTTGATTTCAACTTATATATTGTGTTAATATTGTTTATTAGTTGCCCCCGGGGCTATGGTACAGCGGTAGGGTAACTAGTTGTTAATCTAGGCATCCGCGGTTTGATTCTCAACAATGGCGCATTTTGCAGGAATTTTTTCTCCAAATGGGGCGCGAACCCTAGGACGTTGGGTTTCTAGACAGCCCACCGCGAGCGCTTCCCGATTTACCCTGGTGACCGGTGGAAAACTTTTGTGGGGCCGGGCCGGTCACCCCAGGTTCAATTTGTCTGCTGTCTGGCTCATCATTTTTTAATATTGTTTATTAGTTGGTTTATTGTTGTAGGTTTTGAAATTGTACTACTTTGAAATAAAATTTGATAATGTTAAAATTATTTTGAATATTTAAAAATTAATTATGATTATTTGAGTTACGATAATATTGGACGATGATGTTTACAAATTTTTAAATTTGGATTTTAAAAAATTTATTGTTGTAAATTTTGGATAGTGGTAGCCCCATATAGTTTTGAATCCTGTCTACACCCTGGAAATGATCTTACTGTTGGAGGATACACACACTTTCGGAGAGTTCAAGAATAAGTTAAAATTACACAAATTACAACTTATAGTTGTTAAGCGACCCGAGCTGCCTTTTATGCAGAATGCAGACTCCCGTGTTGGAATTCTCGACCTGGACTCCCGAGCTGAATCTCCCGACATGGACTCCCGAGCTGAATTCTCGAGCAGAATCTCCCGAGAAGTATTTCCCGACTTGGAAGTCCCGAACCGGACTTCCCGAGATTGTCTTCTTGAACCGGTCTGTCTGAATCGGAATTCGAGAGTTGTCGAGGCCTGCGTAACGTAGTTTCCTTGAAACAGATTTGTCCTCCTCCGACGGTGCTTCGAGGTTCCGATGGACGTCTGTCTTTCAGGATACAATAGCGGGACCACGGGCACAACGAAGCACTCGTTGCTCGTGGCAAACTGAAGAAGTACCCGATCGCTATCACGGGGAAACACACGCGGGGAGTTGGGAACGTTACAGTTGAGCAAAAAATTTGGCAAAATGTTGGTTTATCCGCTTGGACAAATTTTGCCCCGATCGGTTGGGCATTCGACGCGTGCAAGTCGTGCTCGCACACGAGTCTATTTGGTTCAGTACAAATCCGAGCATTGGATTTGCACCCCCCGCGCACCCACGCGTGAGAGAGAGTCTCTCCCCTTGCATTTGTTCACAACTAACATACTTGTAAAACAATATAAACCAACAATTATGCCTTAAGATTCCAATGTGGGACTAAAGTCTCATTCACAATGGAGTCTCTTTATTCTCCACCTACCTTCCCATTCACTAGAAACTCTTAATATGGACTAAAATCTCATTCATGATGAAGCTGTTGATGCAGTCTGGCCCGGTTGTTGTTTTGGTGTTTGATAATGATTTAAGTTTGGTTGAGCGAATTTGGGTTAAAGTCCTGGTCGGGGACTGGGCATGAAACCCTGGTGAGTGAAGCCAGGTCCTAGCTTGTGAAGCTAGGTTGAAATCCCGGTAAGTGAAGCCGGGTCCTGGTGAGTGAAGCCAGGTGATGGAAATCCCGGTGAGTGAAGCCGGGTCCTGGTGAGTGAAGCCAGGTGTTGGAAAAGTCCTAATTCGGAAGAGGTGGGTGAAAAGTCCTAGCTTGGAGGGCTAGGTGAAAAGTCCTAACTTGGAGGGTTAGGTGCAAATTCCCATCTTGGAGAATTAGGTGAAAAAGTCCTGGCTTGGAGGGTCAGGTCCTAGCTTGGAGGGTTAGGTTTGGAAAAGTCCTAATTCGGAAGGGTTGGGTGAAAAGTCCTGGGTTGGGTGAAAAGTCCTAGCTTGGAGGGCTAGGTGAAAAGTCCTGACTTGGAGGGTTAGGTGCAAATTCCCAACTTGGAGAGTTAGATTGAAAAATCCTTAGCTTGGAGGGCTAAGGTGAATGAAATCCTAGCTTGGAAGGCTAGGTCTGCGTCCCTGGATCGGTCTGGTGACCGATCAGGGAGTTGGCACACTGCTCCTTCGTGGATCGGTCTGGTGACCGATCCAGCGATGTCTGCTCGGTCTGGTGACCGATCAGGGAGTGTGTGTTTCACTCACTGCACAGCTCCTGATCGGTCTGGTGACCGATCAGGGAGCGAACAGTGAGTTGAGTTCCCTTGTTAATCAGGTCCAGAACGGTCCGGTGACCGATCAGAGACTTAGGATTTGATTAAAGAATCACTGTTCACTCAAGCCTGATTGGTCTGGTGACCGATCAGGCAGAGCCTGATTGGTCTGGTGACCGATCAGGCAGGAGCCTGATTGGTCTGGGGACCAATCAGGAGTGTGCAGAAGACTGCTGGATCGGTCTGGTGACCGATCAGGCTCCTCCCTGATCGGTCTGGGGACCGATCAGGAGCAGAACTTTAATTCAAATATGCTGTCAGAAGTCTGTTTTCACTGCCGATTCTCTGCTACTTGCTGATTTCTTTTTGATATGCATTGCTAAGCCTCTGTTGGAGTGTGCAGGTGATAGTAGGTGATTCAAACACTCAAGGAGGGTCAATGGGAGGCTTTCCTTGGAGCAGGTTTGGATCTATTGTATTTTCAGGTCTCAACGGCGTCTGGCGCAACTGGCAACTGACGAAGGCGCGGCGGCAACTGACGGAGGCTCAGCTGGAGGAGTGTCCAGTGGACTGAGTGCTCAGAGAGGTCAGTGGGTCAGGGGGTGAGTCAGTGGTGTTGATGGAGCTGGCGACGTTGAGCCGGAGCTTAAGAGACAAAGCTGGATGCAGAGGAGTTGAGGTGAACAAGACAGAAACTTGGGAAGTTTGGCTGGGCTGTGTTCGTGCTCTCTGTTGCTTTGTGCTTGAGCGATCTTGTTACATCTTTGTGAGCTTGTCTTCTCGAGTGTCTCTGTGCTTAACTTGTATCTTCTTGAGATCACTTGTGGAGAGGTTTCTCCACCGAGAAGGAGGCTGCTACTATCCGGAGTTCACCGGGGCTTGATCTGCCGACGATCAAGGGATCGCCCACCTTACGGGCACGCCAAGGAGTAGGGGCAAGTTATCCCCGAACCTTGTAAACAATCCTTGTTAGCGATCCTTGGTTTGTATTCTTTGTTTCTGCATTTCTGTTAAGATTGTTTCTCTGCATATGCTTTGTTTCCGCTGCTGCTAACTTAAGTGCAGAGAAAGATTTGAAAGAGCAAGATTTGTAGTGTCTGGCTATATTCACCCCCCCTCTCTAGCCATCCGTTTCCAACAAGTGGTATCAGAGCTTGGGGCTCTGTTCACGGCTTAACATCCGAGAGCTTACAACAAGATGGTTGGAAGAGAAGGATTGAGCACAAACCGACTTCCATTCCTCGACGGCACTGATTTTTCATATTGGAAGTCAAGAATGGAGTTTTACTTAAAGACAAATATGAGTTTGTGGTTCGCTGTCAAGGAGGGTTTCTCTCCTCCAAAGGATATTGAGGGAAAAGATCTAGTTTTCTCCATGTGGTCATCTGAGCAAATCCGGAAGGGGGAAGCAAATGCCAAAGTTGTGGTCACCTTACAATGTGGGATGACCAAAGAGCAATTGATCAAGATTGGTCCCTTCACCTCTGCCAGAGACCTTTGGAACAAAGTCATTGAGCTCCATGAAGGAACTCAAGACACCCGGACTGCCAAGAAGGACCTCCTTCTCAGCCAACTCCAGAACTTAACAATGGGAGAAAATGAAACTGTAAGTATGCTTCATTGTCGTTTCAAAGAAGTATTGAATGATCTCCACTCCATTGATGAAAAGGTAGAAAATCGAGACCTAGTGAGGTATGTCCTTAAATCATTTCCTAGGAATGACTTGTGGTCATCCATGATGGATGCCTACAAGGTGTCTAAGGATCTTTCAATTATCAAGTTAGAAGATCTATTTTGTGAAATGGATTAGTTCTCTAACCAATGTCCCAAAGAGAAAGGTATTGCTTTAGTGGCAGGTGACAAAATGAAGAAAATGGAGGAGAGGACTCACTGTCACGTGGCTCTAGTGGCCTTAGAAGACTCAAAGGAGGAAAGTGATAATGAATCAAGTATCTCCTCAACCGCGCCTTCATCATCTTTGGATGATGAAGAGGTAATTTCTCCCAAGTTAGATAAGTGCTATAGAGCTATCGCATGTTTAACCAAATTGTTAAAGAAATCTAAGAATAAGATTAAGTCATTGAAGTTGGAAGTAAAAGAATTAAAATCCTCTAAGGTTGAGGATATTAATGACTTCCATAATGAATCCCTTGAGAATGAGAATAAGATCTTAAAGGGTGAAATTGAAAATCTCAAGATTGTTCTTGAAAAATTTTCAACAAGCTCCAAAACCCTAGACATGATCTTAAACTCCCAAAGGGCGGTTTACAACAAGGCCGGTAAAGGTTACCGACCTAAAGAACCGACCTTTGTGTCATTAATGTCTAGAACACATTTTAGATCATCAAATGTTCCTAGGGTTAAAAAGAAAATGACTAAGGCATGGGTGCCAAAGTCTTTGATTGAAGGTTCTTTAGGTCCCAAAATTTGGGTACCTAAAACCTCTATCTTTAGAATTGTATAAGCATTATTTGAGGGGGAACATCTATCAACATGGGAGGTTGATATTTGGTGCTCCAAACCCATGACCAAAGGCAAAATTGTCATTCACATGGATGGTTATGGAAAATTCGAATTAAATGCTTTGAGCTCCATTGTTTTAGATCTTATGACAATATAATCCCTTGGCTAGTGATTTTTATGGTATTCATGTGTTAAAATACTTAGTCATGGTATAATCTACTTTAGTGTTTAAGTTCTTCCATGATCAAGTATGCCATGATTTTCTTGTATGTATTATGCCAACATGAAGAACACATGGTTTGTGAAAATCACTATGAAAATCTCACAATACATGATTAGACAAAGAACATGAGTTTAAGGCCTAGGCTTAAGCTTTTCTTACTATTTTGGAGATGAATCTAGATGAGTATGCCATGACTTTGATGTTTGGATGATTAACATTAATCTATGACATGCCCATTTTGATTAAAAACAATATGAACACATAGCTTAAATTGATCATGATGTGAAATAAGCATGTTTTGGAATTTTGATCATCCATTGGAATTGGCACAAACCTAATTTTGGTTAAGAACAACATGATCATATAGATTATGATGCTTTAAGTTCCATGACTTGTTTAATTTCCCACTGATCATGCTTGGAATATACTTATCATGACTTGATACAAATCTATTTTGAAGTATCCAACTTAGATTTTGGGAACCTGATCATGCTTTGATACAAATATGTTTTGATATTCAATTTCATGCTTAGAAAATACTAATCATGCTCTAACACAAATCATGACATATATTTTGATTAAGGGAACCCTTAGAATCAAATGGATTACCTCTATGCTTTGACACAAATCATGATGATTATTTTAGTTTGGGAAATACTTTTTGGTTAAAAAAAACCCTTTAGGATCAATGGGATTGAATCCAATTGAATTAGGGTTTCTGAAATCTCGTTTCTGAAACTGTACAGTGAAACAAATCTATTTCTGAAATTGATCAGTTTCAGAAAACATACTGTATCAGACCTGATCGGTCCACCGACCAATCAGGACTCACCCTGATCGGTCTGGTGACTGATCAGGAATCATACTGATCGGTCCGGTGACTGATCAGAACAACAATGATCAGAGGTATCAGACTACTCCTCAGTCCGATCCCCTTTTCATCAAATTGTATCAGTTTAATGATCATACTACAAACAAACATGATACAATCTGTTTACAATTGAAACATATTTGATCACCCATTGGTACAAACCTGGTACTAAGGGAGCACAAAATTGTTCAAGTGATACAAACTTGGTACTTAATAGTGATTTGATACAAACCTATGTTGGAATGTTCAAATTCATAAGAAAGGGTTTGTTGAGTCATGACTCTTGTTCTTAATGTTGTGTTTCGGATATTTTTCTGAAATGACGAATTTCAATAGAGTCTACACCCCTGGTCTGGAATGCAAATTGTTAATGCAGTCTGATCAGGAACGTATCAGAGTTTCAGAAATTTTTTTTCCGAAATCTGATCGCTCCCCAGACTAATCAGATATCCTTCTGTATCACATAATCAACAGACCTGGTTGGTCACGGAGACCAATCAGGACTATTTTTCAGATACAGTTGCATTCCTTACTCATCCTATGAAGCATATACGTATTTGACCATGATATACTTCTGTATATGTCTTCACATGGAAGTCCAAGTGTTAATGCAGTCCGATCTTGAACGAATCAGAATTACAGAAATTTTCCTGAAAATTGATCGTTCATAGATAAATCAGAAATTTTTCTGTATCGATCATCAGTCTGATGGAACTGCGATAAATGTTGTTGTATGATGCATATACATTGTTGCCATGATACATTAATGGTATATGTCTCTCATATGCAATTCCAAAATCATCTTTTGACTTACTTGTCATATGAAGCGTATACATGTTTGACCATAATATTATTCTGTATATGTTTTCATATGCAATTCAAAACTTCACTTTGATTATTTTGGGTTTGGAGAGAGACTCGTGTTTCAGGGGGAAGTATGTTCAAACTTAATAACCATACCCTTTTCGATGTTTGACAAAGGGGGAGAAAATGGCTGATTAAGTTTATGGTTATTATAGGGGGAGGATCATGATTCCCTTATGAGAATTGAACGGACTTCAATTGATTGATACCTAAACTTAAATCTGGTTGTCAAACAACAAAAAGGGGGAGATTGTTGATGCAGTCTGGCCCGGTTGTTGTTTTGGTGTTTGACAATGATTTAAGTTTGGTTGAGCGAATTTGGGTTAAAGTCCTGGTCGGGGACTGGGCATGAAACCCTGGTGAGTGACGCCAGGTCCTAGCTTGTGAAGCTAGGTTGAAATCCCGGTGAGTGAAGCCGGGTCCTGGTGAGTGAAGCCAGGTGATGGAAATCCCGGTGAGTGAAGCCGGGTCCTGGTGAGTGAAGCCAGGTGTTGGAAAAGTCCTAATTCGGAAGAGGTGGGTGAAAAGTCCTAGCTTGGAGGGCTAGGTGAAAAGTCCTAACTTGGAGGGTTAGGTGCAAATTCCCATCTTGGAGAATTAGGTGAAAAAGTCCTGGCTTGGAGGGTCAGGTCCTAGCTTGGAGGGCTAGGTTTGGAAAAGTCCTAATTCGGAAGGGTTGGGTGAAAAGTCCTAGCTTGGAGGGCTAGGTGAAAAGTCCTAACTTGGAGGGTTAGGTGAAAAGTCCCAACTTGGAGAATTAGGTGAAAAGTCCTGGCTTGGAGGGTCAGGTGCCTAGCTTGGAGGGCTAGGTTGGATGAAGGTCTAACTCGGAGGGGTTGGGTGAAAAGTCCTAGCTTGGAGGGCTAGGTGAAAAGTCCTAGCTTGGAGGGCTAGGTGAAAAGTCCTAACTTGGAGGGTTAGGTGCAAATTCCCAACTTGGAGAGTTAGATTGAAAAATCCTTAGCTTGGAGGGCTAAGGTGAATGAAATCCTAGCTTGGAAGGCTAGGTCTGCGTCCCTGGATCGGTCTGGTGATCGATCAGGGAGTTGGCACACTGCTCCTTCGTGGATCGGTCTGGTGACCGATCCAGCGATGTCTGATCGGTCTGGTGACCGATCAGGGAGTGTGTGTTTCACTCACTGCACAGCTCCTGATCGGTCTGGTGACCGATCAGGGAGCGAACAGTGAGTTGAGTTCCCTTGCTAATCAGGTCCAGAACGGTCCGGTGACCGATCAGAGACTTAGGATTTGATTAAAGAATCACTGTTCACTCAAGCCTGATTGGTCTGGTGACCGATCAGGCTGGAGCCTGATTGGTCTGGTGACCGATCAGGCAGGAGCCTGATTGTCTGGGGACCAATCAGGAGTATGCAGAAGACTGCTGGATCGGTCTGGTGACCGATCAGGCTCCTCCCTGATCGGTCGGTCTGGGGACCGATCAGGAGCAGAACTTTAATTCAAATATGCTGTCAGAAGTCTGTTTTCACTGCCGATTCTCTGCTACTTGCTGATTTCTTTTTGATATGCATTGCTAAGCCTTTGTTGGAGTGTGCAGGTGATAGCAGGTGTTTCAAACACTCAAGGAGGGTTAATGGGAGGCTTTTCTTGGAGCAGGTTTGGATCTATTGTGTTTTCAGGTCTCAACGGCGTCTGGCGCAAATTAACTGGCAACTGACGAAGGCGCGACTGGCAACTGACGGAGGCTCAGCTGGAGGAGTGTCCAGTGGATTAAGTGCTCAGAGAGGTCAGTGGGTCAAGGGGTGAGTCAATGGTGCTGATGGAGCTGGCGACATTGAGCCGGAGCTTAAGAGACAAAGCTGGATGCAGAGGAGTTGAGGTGAACAAGACAGAAACTTGGGAAGTTTGGCTGGGCTGTGTTCGTGCTCTCTGTTGCTTTGTGCTTGAGCGATCTTGTTACATCTTTGTGAGCTTGTCTTCTCGAGTGTCTCTGTGCTTAACTTGTATCTTCTTGAGATCACTTGTGGAGAGGTTTCTCCACCGAGAAGGAGGCTGCTACTATCCGGAGTTCACTGGGGCTTGATCTGCCGACGATCAAGGGATCGCCCACCTTACGGGCACGCCAAGGAGTAGGGGCAAGTTATCCCCGAACCTTGTAAACAATCCTTGTTAGCGATCCTTGGTTTGTATTCTTTGTTTCTGCATTTCTGTTAAGATTGTTTCTCTGCATATGCTTTGTTTCCGCTGCTGCTAACTTAAGTGCAGAGAAAGATTTGAAAGAGCAAGATTTGTAGTGTCTGGCTATATTCACCCCCCCTCTCTAGCCATCCGTTTCCAACAGAAGCATCTTTCCTTCATTTCCATTCACACTATATCCAACACTTTCAGGATGACAATGACTGCTAGATCGATTGTCGGCATATTACTATGGGTATTATCAGATATATTCAGTGGGCGAATAACGAAGGACTACCTATTTTTAGGACTATTCGGGTGAAACTTAAATATCTGGATTAAAAAAATAAGAATTTTTAAAAAAATTTAATAAGCTAATAAATATTAATAATTTGACCAGAATCACTACAAAAATTCCTGCCTTTAGCGATGGATATAATCCGTCGCTATTCCGTCGCTAAACGCTAATAGCGACGGACTAGCGACGGAAAGAGCCCCGTCGACCGAAAACCCGTCGCAGAGCAAAGGTAGCGACGGAAACAGCAAAGTCGTCGCTATTAGCGACGGACACCCCCCCCCCATCGCAAAACACCAGATCCATGGGACACGTGTCCGGGGGAGAATTTAGTGATGGATGGTCAAATCTCTGTCGCTATTAGCGATGGATATTTGACCATCCGTCGCTATTATATCGTTATTGGCAATAGAAAGTCAAATATCCGTCGCTATTAGCGACGGATATGGTAAAAATCCGTCGCTATTTCCGACGGAATAGTCAATATTCCGTCGCTAATTCTGGAAACATTTCACCAGCTTCATTCTGCTTTTTTCCCTTCCCATATATACATTCAATATATTACAAATATCCAAACAAAACAAACACAACTGATATATACATTCGTTTCCAGATCCAAACACATACCAAACATTTCCAAATCCAAATATTCATATCAAATATCCATATATACATTCATACCAAATCCAAATCCTGCACAATAGAAGATACATGAATATCCAAACAAGAACTGAATACATCAAGACATTCTTTACCAATTAATATCCAAACATTCATTACTAATATCCAAACAATACCAGAATACATCAAAAGTCAGAGTAAATACATGAATATCATAGTTTAGTAGAGAAACAATACATACATGAATATCAGAGTGAATACTGGATCAAAAGGAAAAATATTTCTGTACAATAGAAGATAAATAAAAGTAAATACAGTAAATATCTAAATATAACACTAATAATGTTAAATCTGTAAATGAAAATGAACAAATAAGAAATAATATCCAATATGCATATCTTTCAAGCGAGTCAATATCTGAATTCAACTCTGATAATGTACAATCTATAAACGAAAATGAACTAATAAGAAGCAATTATTGATGAATATAATAACAAACTAGATAGTTACTGAAAAAATATAGAGAAAAAATATAACATACCACTAAAATATCTCTACTCCTCTGGGGCATCTTCAGGGTCCTGTGTTTCCTGAAACTCAAAACGAGGGGTGGAATGGGTGGGCATCTGTGTCATCGGCAATAGGGGTGGGCATATGACTTGCTGTTGCTACTGATGCATACAAACGTTGGAGTCTAGCAGTCAAAGGAAAATAATACATAACTTTGTAGGAAATATTTTTCTTGTTCTTCTGATTTACCATGCGAGTACCATGCTTGTAACGAGGATGATTACACATTTTGCATTCCATTAACTCACTATCTTCATTCCAATAGATCATGTAATTATTGACACAACAATATATCTTCTCAACTGACAAGCCAAGTCTCGAATTAGGTTTTTAGTGTTGTAGAAACTATCAGTCATGTAGTTATCTGTTGGAAGCAACTCTGAAATAAGTTGACATATGTCATCATAACATCGTTCTGAGAAATGATGTTCTGCCTTCATATTCAATAATCTTGTAGTAGCAGATAATTGAAAATGACCAGAAGAAATACCTTCCCATAATTCTCTTTCACTAGCCTTTAACATGTCATACATTTTCTGAACTTCAGAAGTAGGTACTTGATCTACATTTGATTGATCAAAATCATTCATTGCATCGTAAACCATTGATTGCATTGCATCAGCAGACCTATATGATGTCTCTGGTCCAATTGAGTTCGATGATGAAGCAACAGAAGGTCCACCAAATTCAAATACATACGGCTCTCCATGACAATACCAGTTGTAATAATCTAGAACAAACTCATACCTACAGATATGAGTTTTTACTGTATCTTCATCACGAGAAGTTGTATTTCTATATTTGCGTTGATTACATGGACACTTTAACTCTGAGTCATTCAAACACTCAGGATGACACTTTGCAAAGTTCGCAAATTCTTTCACTCCAGCAAAAAATTCTTCACGGATAAATCCATTATCTAACCTATTATACATCCATGCCTTGTTCGGATATATTGTATCTGAATTATCAAACACAATTTAATCTAATAAATCAAATTTGTTCTAATTAATCAAATAAGACATATTAGTCTAATAATCAAATAAAATTATTCTAATTAATCAAACCACACATATTATAATCCATAATTAAAAGCTTACATATTGATCTTATACTAAGAAATTAATCTAATTAATCAAACAAGATAATTTACTCAATCAATTAATCAAATTAATCATTCAATCCATTTATCTAAATAATCAAACAATTAATCTAATTAATCCAACAATTAATCAATTAATTACTCAAATAATCAATTAATTATTCAATTAATCAATTAACGAAATAATTAATCACTTAATTAATTAATTAACCCGGCCGTAGTTGCTGCCGACGGCAGCTGCACCTGCGGTCAGGGCCTGCTGCGGCCGACGGCGGCTGAGGCCTGCGGCATCTGCTACCGCAGCAGGCTGCGCCAGGGTGCTCCTGGCCCAGCCTAACTGGAGAAGTCCACGCCGCGGAAGCAGAAAACAAGGAATGTCTACTGCCTGAAAACATAACATAGCGTACCTCGGATCGGAGGAGGGTTCGCCTGAGGAGAAGCACCAGGGACAACGGAGAAGTGTCGGAGACGGGGAGAGAGACGATCTGATCGCGTGGCTGTGGGGGGAGGGGGGCTGAGCCCCAATTTTAACCTAAAATAACCATGGAATCAATAGTGATCATAAGTTTTCTTTTAAGTTTATGACTTTAAGACAATTGACTCGTACGCATAATTTATCATAGGATTGTCAGAATAATGCATGAATATCATAAATACATTCACTGTACTACTCTCTGCCCTTGCATGTCAACTTTTTAGAAATTCAAATCCCCTAAGTCTATGAATGGGGTTCGATCAAAAATCATTGATAAGATTCATTCTAACTCTTATGAGTTTTTACAGTGCTCTAGAGTCTAAATATGTCCTTATTTACAATTTTTAAAAATTAACATTATAATAATATTGATGGTGCTAGTGTTTGAGTTATGGTGCTGATTTAAAAAAAAAATCAGTGCCTTTGAGATGACAATGGGTCTGATTCGGACTGGATTCTATATCCTCCATCCTCATACCCATCAGAGAACGGATATTCATCCTTACACCCATACATATTAAAAAATCAAATATTTTATATATAATAATTTTTTTTTCCGTTCAACTATCATTATTCAACAAAAATCTAATAACATGAACATCAAATTAATAATATATAATTAAAAATAGACTAAACAATTATATAGCCTACTCCTAACATCAACAAAAATAGATAATGAATTTTAGGAAAACATTTATTGTTTAATCATATTCGAGTCAGATATCGGATATCGATAGTCTCTCCGTATCCTCTTTTATTTGGGTCAGATATCAAAATTTTCATCTGGTTCGAAGGAAATTATTATCCCTATCCAACACCATAGAGGTGTGTTAGCATGTGGTGTAAGTTTTTAAAAATTAATATCATCGTAATTCGTGTTTAAAACTCAACATCATAAAAGAGTAAAAACAAAGAGAAGAGAGGAAATATATTTACATGCAAGAGAAGAGAGTAAAAAGAAGAGCGAAAATATATTTACACAAAAGAAACGAAAGAGAAGAGTCCGCTTTTGATATATGGGGTAAAATATAAATTACGTGTATCTTTGATAAAGATGAAACTTAGGTGCACCGTTTGAGAAAGATAAAACTTTAGTGTGCCTTTTGTACATTCAGAAACTTTAGATGCATCATTTGAAAAATTACTGAATATATTTAAATGCAAGAGAAAACAAAAAAAAACCAAAGGGAAAAGATGTTGCATATGTAACGGAGAGAAGAAAATAAAAAAAAAAAGGAGAGAAAATCGAAGAGATGGTCGAAGGGGTAAAATATCATAAAAAGAGAAAATAGAAGAGATAACTTTTGGTTGAAGGGGTAAAATATCATTTGGGAAAGATAAAACTTAGATGTGACTTTTGGACATTAGAAAACTTTAGATGCACAATTTGAAGGAAATTGATGTTTAATCTTTGGAATTTCCTGTCCTACTTACCTATTTTTTAGCATTTTTTATTTGTTTCAGAATTAAATTTAAATATTTTTAAAGTCCTTTAAATCAATTTTCAAAATTTTTGAAATTAATTTTCAAAATTTGTAAATCAATTTAAACTAAAAATAGAACAAAAAAGTCCAAAACTAATCATAAATTTAGGTCAAAAAATATTAAAAAACTCAGTCAAAATAAAATTTAAAAACAATTATCAGTTTTGGTTAAGTTTTGACTATAGTTATTGGATTAACGAATGAGTAGCAAATATAGAAGACGAATAAGTTAAATAATAAATATTTAGATTTTGCACTAGAATAGAATGACACGGTGTCTATCTATAGCGTGTGATGGCGTCTATCTATAGCGTGTTAAATAATAAATATATAGATATCAGATTGAGGTGTGTGTTTGGTGATTCACATGTTGTGTTGCCTGTCAATAGCGTGATGGAGTCTGATTCATTGAATTAAACTTCAGAGATCAAATTATTAAAGGTGATTGATTTGTCTCCCGTCTTTTCATCAATCTATTACAAATTAATATAGAAAAAATAAATTATAAAAATTACTAATTCAAACAATGATTAACACATAAAGAATGACCTGTTGAGTCTAAACTTTAGAAGCATGGAGATTAACACGTTGCCTATTAATAGTGTGATGGAGTCTGATTCATTGAATTAAACTTCAGAGACATGGAGATTTTGTAAGGATTTTTTAGTTGTTCTCAGGATTTAATAGCCAAAAGACAACAAACTAGGCATTGAAGGCCTACTTATCGGGTCGATCTTCTTCAACTAAATCTCATTTTATTTTTAAGTTTAGTATCTAATTTTTTAAATCGATTAATTCTATAAATGACTTATCCGATTCTATAGAAATTTCTCATTAATCATCAATAGAGATGGAAATAGGTTAGGTCAGGTCAGACTTTTACCTTAACATACCATGCCCGTAGAGTAATAAAATGGTCTGAGCCTAACCTGTGACGTATTATAGACTTTGTTTTTGACCTAAGTCTGGCCTGACTTGCAGCCTGTTTACAAAGACTGTAATTTAGAACACTTTATACAGGCTAACAGGTCAAAACATTAAACAAGTCGAAAATCAACCTTAACATGTCTTGCATCATATAAGCCTCAAAACAAGCCTTGTATTATACAAGCCTCAAAACAAGCCAGGCCTATAAATATATACATACATATCTAATCTTAACAGACACAGGCCAGTCTATCAAACTTGGTAGTCTTTATATTGAGTCTGAGTCTGACCTGATAAGAAAAATAGACTTTTAAACAAATCTGAACATTATCCTATTTCTAAACAGGTCAGACTAAATACAGGCCATGCCACAAACCCCCTGACAGGCGCCCTGATATATTTCTATCCCTAACCATCAAAGTAAATTGAAAAACACTTATGGAGATTCATCTAGACCTCTAATATTTTTAAGTTCGCTTTCCACTAGTTAGTAAGAAAATTTCTTATAATACACCGCAGTTGAAATTTAAATTTTAGAAATCTTGATTATCTATTAGAGGACTAATCGTTACATCATTATCTTAGGAAAAAAATTTATTCAATGCACATGCATGCATTTTTTGTTTTGGTAATTTAGATCTCTAATTTTTCGAATCGACTAATTTTAAGATGATCAATTTATCTTAAAATTTTTTTTATCGACTTTTAAGATAAATAGGAAGGTTGATAGAAACCATCTAAATAGATAGTATTCTTAAATCTCATTCTTCAATCTCATTTTTTATCAGAATTTAAACTTAATTTTCGTCAAAGTACGTAACTATTATCTTATTCACAAGGCACATGCATGCACTTGTCATTATATTTAATGTCAATTTTCCTTCATATTCGTAGACTAAATATAATTAAAATTTAAGATATATATTTCAATATCAACCTCTGAAATATCGATAGTTGATAAAGAACTCATTTAAAATTATAAATTTACCGGGGCACATGCATGCACTTTTCATTTTATTTAATGTCAATTTTCCTTCCTATTTGTATACTAAATAAATTTAAATTTTAACCTATATATTTCATTATCAACCTTTAAAATATCGATAATTGATAAAGGACCCCTTTAAAATTATGAAATTTTTAAAAAAACACACATTTAACTATTAGATTTCTAAAAATAGATAATTGTCATTTTTATCCCTCCCATCCATAGCTGACCAAATTTTATTTTTTCCAAAGCATCCAAGGTGTTAGTTTTCTAAAAACAGAATCACGCTCCTCCAAGTACTTCTTGCCTTAAAAAATAAAATAGTGTTAATTTTTAAAATATTAATTTTAGATATTAATATGAGAAGGAGGAGGCGAAGCCCTTCAACCAACTTCACTAGTCCTGTATGACTGGAGAAGTAGTGTCGCTTTGAGAAGCACTCTTCAAAGAAGGATTTATTGTCCTCTCTATAGGCTTTAGTAGTGTCGCTCTTCAAAGCCCTCAAAAAAGCAATAAAAGCAGTCTCATATAGCAATGAAAGTAGTGCCACTCAGTGGTCAAAAGTTACCGAAGGTTGGAAATTTTGAGGTCTAGAGAGAGAAGCTTTTTCTTCTCTCTAAATTTTTTTAGAGACGAGGTGATTAGAAGTTGATAGGGACGTCGGATTTCCTCTCCGATTGACTTGGGCGGGTTCTTCCTCTCCATTCGCATCTCAAGGAGGTTTCTTTAGGTAGGGGTCGTCCCTCCAGGTGGACGGCCGCTCGGTGATTAGAGTTGGACTGGGCAAAAGAGTTTCTTTTCAGAAGTTTATATTTTGTTCTCTTGGATTTCTCTTTGAATTCTTTGGCTTTCATCCCCTCCACGTGCACTCCTTGAAAGAGGGACTTGCTAGAAGTATTTTCATTAATTAAGTTCAAGGCAATCTTTGAAGCGGCTTCTTCGCTTTCCGACGAAGTACTGCCGTGGAGCATAGCAATTCTGGTTAAGTTTTTGTGCAATTAATATCATTAATTAATTGCATTAACTATTGAGTATCTTTGCATTAAGTGCCAAGGTGTGATTGAAGTGTGAGTGAGTGGCAAATTCTCGTGGGCGTGGCTTGGGCAGTGCATTCATGCGGTGCGGTGGCATTATCCATTGTTAAGTTTGCTAACTATGCTCGGTTGGTTTTCTCCATCTTAGCCGCAATTGTTGACTTCAAAATCTAATGGAAAAAAAAAAAATTCAAATACTCCCCTTTAAAAGAATTACCAGCTACGTCCTTTCAAGAATTTGAATTCAATTTAATTGTTATAAGCAATTTAATTATTATACTTTTATGATTTTATCCTATGAAGATGGAACCAGAACAACTTTGATTTATTTTATAAGGGGACGATTTGATAATTTAATTTATTCAAGTGAATTCCTTTCACAAATCAAAGGTGTTTATGTGTGATTTGTTTTGAGGGGTTTGAAAGGAATTGAAATTCAATTCCTTATCAATTCCTTCCTGAAAATTACTAGCAAAAGATGAAATTGAATTCCAATTCCCAAAGAAATTCCAATTCCTTCCTTTCCAAACAGGGTGTTAACGGTGTTTGGTTTGCTTCATTTTTTATTTTTATTTTCAAAAAAATCATATTTTCTCATTTTCTGGAAAATGACTTTATTTCATTCTCTAGTTTTCCAGAAAATGTTATATCTTTTTTGGAAAACAAGGCTAAAAAATACAAACCAAATATATTTTCCAGAAAATCACATTTTTTACAGAAAATGAAAATGGAAAACACGCCTACCAAACACCCCCTTAGATTTGACAACTTGTGTGCTTCCGTCAAAGTGGCAATCTATGGGGAGGGCAGATCCTCTGTCCCAAAAAAGTCCTCCATCTGTCTCACTTTCGACGATGGCCGTTGAGTCATCCAATCGCCAATTGGATATTATCGGCGGCTTTCGGCCGCCGCCCTGAGCAAAACTATACCCTGAGAGATACGGTGAACCCGTTAAAAGAGAATAAATTTATATTATTATATTACTAGACATTTTCCTTATTAATCTGTTAATTGATAGATTCTTTATAAATCTGTTAATTAACATTTTCGTTATTAATTTTTCATTTGACTAGGTCTCCTAAGGTCTCTATAAATTGTGTATCTTATAGACAAATTTTTTCAATAAAAAAGTTATTTTGTTACCTCTTTCTTTCTCTCTACCTCTCTTCTCTCTCTACTTCTCTTACTTTATTATAGTATCAGAGTCATAGCTCCTCATACCTTACGTGCCGGTATTTTTATGCAACATCTTTCTTCTTCTTCATGTGACGCTTACTATCACCATTTTTTTTATTTTTTTTCGAAAAAAGGCTAGCAATTTATAAAGTGTCTTGTCTCTTCCTCCTCTATTTTTTTTTTATTTTTGCTCGTCATCCTCGTTCCTCTTTTTTATCACCCGCCAACTCATGACGGGAAAGTAGGGGAAAAGAGGAATAACCTCCATGTCTTTTGGCCCAAGCTACAACAACTTTTGGTTCTTTATTATTTTTATTTTGATGTCGAATGTTCAGAGATGTCAAATTTGTCTCCAATTTGGACATACTGGTATTCAATCTCCTAAAAGACTTGACAGAACCTTCATTGGTGGTCCTTCAGCTTTAAGAAGATGTCAAATTTGTCTCCAAATTGGACATATTGGTATTCAATGTCCTAAAAGATTCGACAGAACCTTTATCGGTGGCCCTTCAGCTTTAAGAAGATTTTTAACTTCACAAGTCCGTCCTAAAGTTCTCTCATCTGTGCCTACTCATGGCAAACCTTCAAAATTTTTATCTACTGAATGGTATATTGACACTGGAGCAACTCATCATGTCACATCAGACTATAATATCTTTACAGAAGTACTACCATACATTGGTTCGGATACGGTACAAGGGATCGCCGCAATTACGATATTGCCGGATTCACCGTCGAATCCGACGAGATTGCAATTGCAGCGATCCCGACTGATTCATCATTCTTCTAGGATATCATTTGATTCGGTACGACGATCAAAATTCATCGGTGGTGTCCGATCGGCGATCGGATGACTCGCCGACCATCACCGGGGAAACGGGACATACACTATTTCGGGACAGAGGATCCCAATCGGTTTTCATGGTGCTAAGGCTAATGGATATGATGATGTGGCACTAGGGGACAAAGGGCCAAGTAGGATAGAAGAGACTCTTGACCAAGATGTTGATGTGAGACCTCAAAAAGTTGACTTGGATGATCAAAACTCAGCAGATGTCGTAGCTGATCAAGTGAGAAAGCATGTTGCCCCACAAACAAATCCGGTGGAAAATTAGCCCAGTCAAACGAAGATGCATTGCCTAAGACGCATTCAGCTAAAGGAAATGATGAGCCTCATCCTAAGGAAGAAATGAAGTCTTGGGCTGGACTCTTCAAAGATAACCGAAAGATAAAGACGGCAACACATTTGCAACAACACAATCTGACCAGAAAATTACGGTTCAGCTTTGAAGATATTGACACGATGGAAGACTCAATGGGATACTACCTCGTTGGGTGTTTCATGGGCCGACTGTTGATTCTAATGCATGATAAAGAACGAATTTGCGAAATTATAAACGGTAAACACTTACAGTGATATTCGCAAATCCTTTGTTGTTCTTCGTACTTGTCGTCGGAAGAACGATCATGGAATCGGAAAGCTCTTCCCCTCTCGAATTCACGAACCAAATCCCTCTGACTTGTTGGATGTTCTCTTTCTCGATTTCCTCTTATCGATCCCTCTTGGACGCACCCCCTCCCCTTTTATAGCAGAGGGTCTAGGGAAGGAGAGGGGGGGGGGGGAGGGAAGAAGTGGAGAAGTGGGCTCTCCCACTTCCCCGCGTTTCCAACTTCCTACATCTCCCACTCGTCCAAATCAAGTCACAGAGACTAAATAAGAATCAAATCACAAAGATCATATCATAACTAAGTTACAAAAACCAGATAGTCTCAAAGACCATATAGTCACATAGACTAATAGAACATCCAATTCATACTTTTAGGAAAAATGATTCGTGCGATAACAAGCATACCGAGCAATCAATGGTAAGAAAGTTGTGACACTTAACTTAGCTGATCTCTTAGCGATCAATACTAAGAAAGTTGTTACACTTTACTTAGTCACTCTATCACATGAATCAAAGACATCAATTACTTACTTTTACTCAGACAATCATTTATATCAATATGAACATCTCTAATCCCTCACGATGACAATTAAGTCAAGAGCCTGTTTAGTATTTCTATTCAATACAATTATTCACAATCACATTTTAAGTACTCAACAAAAAATATAATTAGTCGACTAGTGAATAAGTGTCGATGATGTAAATCTCTCTTAATCTTCCTATTTAGCTTGAATCTATTTATTCTAATCAGTTCCTTTCCTAGTTATGCTCCATAGACCGAATCATCCATAGCCAATAGGATACATGCTAAGGTAGCAGACACTGATTAAAATTTCAAGCAGACATCTAAATAGTCACATAGGGTAAATCTGAGATTAACTTATGATCTCAAGAGTCTCACATAGTAGAGAAGCAGGGATCCATTCTCCTACTACCCTTATTGTCGCTATAACACATGTGGTATGAATCACATGCTACGATGTTTTTCTCTTTTTAACAAAAAGAGTGCATATTTTTCTCAAAATTAACATCGTACAGATTTTGATCTAGACATACCTAATGTCTAATCCTGAATTCAACTTATGAATTTCAATCTAGCTTTCAGTAGATTCAGTAAATAGTGAGTTTATTTACTCCGATCATTACATAAATGATCTTATCTTGACACAAAAATCAAGGCGACTCCAACTTATGGGTATGTCTCTATTTATAGCTACATAAGCTATCCCATAAGTAATAGTCTTACCTCTATTTATACTCAACAAATAGAGATGATTGTCCATGTGAGTGAACCAATCTCAACTTGCCAACATACTTATCAAGACTTTTATCTAAAATGTAACACTAATATACACTGAATAAATTATGACACTTTCATATATTTGATTGCTATACAATGTGTTACATTTTACGAAGTCCCAAAGACTTCATAAAACCAAGAAATGACTCTTTAGTCAATGACTTAGTAAAAGGATCTGCAAGCATAGCACGGGTAGGAATATACTCAAGGGCTATTTTTCTTTTGTCCACAATATCCCTTATATAATTATACTTAATTTCTATATGCTTGCCTTTACTGTGATATTTGGGATCCTTGGAAAAAACTATCGCAGCTTGATTGCCACAATACAATGTAACGGGACTCCCACTATCCTCAGCAATCTTCAAATGCTTCAGGAACCTTCTTAGCCAGACAGCTTCTTATACAACCCCTGCACAAGCCACATATTCGGCTTCCATTGTCAACAGTGTTACACAAGCCTATTTCTTGCTGTTCCATAAGTTGGTGCCACCATTCAGCAAGAAAGCATAACCCGATGTGGATTTTCTGTCATTAAGGTCTCCTGCCCAATCTGCATTTGTATATCCCTTCAGGCTCAACTTTGATCCTTGGAAGCAGAGACAAAAATCTGCCGTCCCTTTGAGATATCTGAATATTCTCTTTACTGCCTTCCAATATCTCGATCCTGAGTTTGACTAGAAATGGCTAACCAAGCCAACAACATAGCTGATATCATGACGTGTACACCATATAGTGTACATTAAACTACCAATGACACTGGATTATGGTTTTTTACTCATGTCGGCTATTTCATTAGGAGTCTTGGGATACATACTTTTGCTCAGAACAGTGCCTCTCGCTACATGAGTTTGTTTAATATTGCAGTTTGACATATTGAAGTGTTATAACATATTAATAATATAAGCCTCTTGAGACAAACTCAAAAGTCTTTTTGATCGATCTCTAATGATCTTTACCCCTAAGATGTACTCAGCTTCTCCCATATCTATTATGTAAAATTGTGATGAAAATCACAATTTGATTTCTATCACAAACTGTATGTCATTTTTAGCTATTAGCATATCATCAGCATATAACGATAATATGACAATCTTTCCTTTATCCTCCCTGAGGTAAACACAATGATCTCATTGATCATTTTGAAACCATAAGATAAAATGACTTCATTGAATCTTATATTCCATTGTCTCGACGCTTGCTTTAACCCATATATTGACTTTTTAAGTCTACATACTTTATCCTCTTGGCCTTTAGCAATATAACCATCTGGCTGTGCCATATAGATTTCCTCGTCAAGATTACCATTAAGAAAAGCTATTTTTACATCCATCTGATGTAATTCCAAGTCATAATGCGGTACTATAGCTAAAATGACACGTATTGACACAAACTTCACAACTGGGGAAAATGTCTCTTCAAAATCAATAACCTCCATTTGAGTATATCCTTTTGCAACTAGATGAGCTTTGTATCTTTTAATCGATCCATCTGCCTTCCTCTTGATTTTGAGAATCCACTTATTCCCAATAGTCCTTCGGCCCGGAGGAAGATCGACTAAATCTCAAACTTGATTCTTTCTCATAGACTCCATTTCTTCATACATTGCAATTCTCTATTTTTCTCTAATTGAGCATCTCAATGCTTCCTCAACCGTTCGAGGTTCCTCATTGTCAATAGGGAGAATCATTAATGCCTCATTCTCAATGTCAAACCTTCTTCTAGGAATAATCTTGCGATTACTCCTCCGCAAGTCCGACTATTGAGAAACTGAAACTAATTCATTCATTGACAAATCACTCCCACTGGGTAGACTAGATTCATGTTTCTCCTGTGATTCCTGATTCGTTGATAAAGGAACATTATCCTCCACCTCTATTGCAAATAGAAGAATCGATTTATCAACTTCACCTCTTGTTGGGAACTCAGTTTCGAGAAAAGTAGCATCTCTTGACTCTATTTCAGAGATGGTTCCATCTTGTTGCTCACCAATAAAAACATAACCCTTAGAAGTATCAGAATACCTTACAAAGATACACTTTTTACCCCTTGGTCCTAATTTTCCATATTTGTGAGTATTATCATGAACATAGACAGCTGACCCCCAAGGTTTCAGATTACTCAAATATAATTTTCTGTCTGTCCAACGTTCATATGGTGTAGATGGAATAGACTTAGAAGACACTCGGTTAAGTATATAGGTAGCAGCTAATAATGCATTTTCCCAATAGAAAATAGGCAAATTAGCTTGACCCATCATAGACCTAACCATATCTAAAAGAGTTCTATTTCTTCTTTCAGCAACCCCATTTTGCTGTGGAGTTCCTGCAATCGTTAGTTATCTAATAATCCCTTTCTCGTTACATAGTCTTAAACTGATCAGACAAATATTCACCTCCACGGTCAGTGCGTAAGGTTTTAACCTTACAATCCAATTGATTCTCAACTTTGTTCAAATAACGTTTGAAGCAATCTAATACTTCATATTTATGAGAAATCAAATACACATGACTGAAACGTGTGAAGTCATCAATAAATGTAACGAAATAGGAACCTCCATATCAAGCCTTCACATTCATTGGACCACATAGATCTGAATGAATTAATTGCAATAGTGAATCAACTCAATTAGCCTTACCAAATGATTTCCTTGTTGCTTTTCCAGTAAGATAATGCTCACATATGGACAAATTAATCTTAGCATGAGTGCCCAATAGACCCTCCTTAGCTAATCGATTCATTCGTTCTTGTCCGATATGTCCTAGTCTAGCATGCCAAACTTCCTCATAAATATTAGCATCACTAGTAAGAGCAATGTTTGAAAAACAACTATTAATTCCACAATTAATATCTTGTTCTACCTCAAGAACTATGAAACCATTCATTACATAACCACATCCAATTAATACGGAGTTAATATGAAGCTCCATACAACGACTGAAAAAATTTATGCAATAGCCCAAATCAAGAAGATTAGTTACAGAAACTAGATTCCGTCGAATCTCAGGAGCATATAGGACATCATGTAGAAACAAGGTACGTCAACCACGAAGGTTGAGTTTGCAAGTGTCAATTCCTGCATTGTTTCCCACATATATCCACTTATTGCCAGCTGATAGTCGACGGTACTCTAAGTATGTAGCTCGATCACGAGCTACATAGTTCGTTGCTCCTGAATCTATAATCCACAAAGGATAAGAATCAGCTAATAACACTGAACTAGCAACACAAAGCTCATGAAAAGAGACAAACATGGATCTACCTTTTTCAGCTCAGTACATTCCCGAGCAAAGTGACCTTTCTTGCCACAGTTATAGCAAGTCAACTTGCTCTTAGGTTTCTGTCCATACTTCTTTCCTTTAACATTCTTCTTGATTGGGCCCTGCCCAGCATCAGCAGCTTCTTTTCCTTTTCCTTTTCCTTTCTTGAACCACCTTTTCATTTTCTTGGATCTAGAACCTTCAGCTACAAAAGCCTGTCTAGAAATCCTTGCGGATTCAATTCTCTCCGCCTCCAGTTCAACATGGCGTGAGACATCAATGAAAGTCTTAATACTTTCACTATGTGTAAAGTTCTATTTCATTGATTCCCAAGAATCAGGAAGGGAGCAGATAACTGCCTGAACCTATTGTTCATCAGTCAACTCATGACCAGCAGTTTTTAGCTCTCTAATCATATTCCCCATTTCTCTCAGATGTTGAGTCATGGAGACTTTCGGGCGTTTCTTATAGCTGTCAAACTTGATTGTCAGCTGACGAAGCTTGCTTAAGCTAACTCCACTGTATTTATCTCTCAGGACAACCCAGACAGTATGAGCTGATGGTAATGGCTCATACTCATAAACCAGGTCATCTGCCATTGAACTAATCAAAATACCCTTAGCAATGGAGTCTTTTTTCTTCCATGCCTTATTGGCATCAAGATTGCATTTATGCTGAGCTGTAGAACCATCTGCAGGTTCTATCATAAATTGATTTACAGCTTCTAGAACTTCTTGTTCCTTAAGTACATATTGTATCTTAAGGTGCCATATTTTGTAGTTGTCCCCATTTAATTTTTCTCCTTTGTTGAGTTCAGCTATTATATTCTTCATTGCCATGATCTAACATAAATAAACACATTATTTAGTTATTCAGTATAACTCATATGCATGTAATTAATAACTAACTCATTGTAAATTAGAGTTGATTTACAAAATCAAGTGGTAACTACGTTCCCACTCATCCTCCATAAATCCAATCTAATAAACATTGATTAGTTATTTTACATACATCCCATCATATGAACTAATCATAAATGAACTTATCATTTAAATGAAATGAACTAATCATTAACAAGTTTGTTAACACATAACATAACTTTTCATAAAGTAAAACTGTTCGTACATAACGACAGTAACCACTATATGACTCTTAAAAAACTAAATGAACAAATACTGTTTGTACATAACAATAGTAACAAAGACAAGACACTAATAAACTAGATAAGTCATCACCAATCCTACTAGGACAAACACTAACGCAGTGGTAAACTCCATCCCTTTCATCTTAGACTTGATCTGAAGTAAGTCAACTTCAGGATCTTCTTCTAGATCCTCCTCAATTTCTTCAATTGGATCCAACTCGAATTCGTCAGGATCCTCCTCGAATTTTACTGGATCCTCTTCGAATTCTATAGAATCCTCTTCCAGATCATCATCGGAATCTTCCAGATCTTCTTCTTAAAAATTTTAGCGAAGCAGTTCTCTACACAAATCGGTATATGAGATACGACATTCATAGCATCCCCATATATGGTGTGCCACTTCCCTAGCAACCCTTGACAATGAACGAATCAATGCCCTGATTCTGTAGTCATCCAAGATTGGGAAGTCTTCCTGCTCGAGTTTCCAAAATAGTCGATCCAGCTTACCCATATTTCCTTGGATTCCAAGAATTGACTATAGTCAACCTCCTCAATTTGCTCCAATAGTTCATTGCATCGCTCATTGCGACGGGTTATCATGGTAATAAACCTCAGCATCTGGAATTGAAATTCACAATGCCAGTACAAAACCGACAAACCAGTAACAAAATTGGTTTAATTCAATTCACATATATGCATAAACCCACAGAGTCATAAACAGATAAGAAAAATAAATTTTCTTGATTTGAGGAGCTCTATTGACTAACACATTGGGTTGATTGATTAGGAAATCGAATCCTTAGTCTGGGTCCATTGTCCTCATTAGGACTAATCTAATCGGACAGGGATGACTTATCTTAGTTGTTCTTGTTTAAACGTTAGCTCATTTAATTCAAAGTCAAATCTTTTGATCGAATCAAACAAATCGGTTCTGGTTTGTATCAGACTGATCTGGTTAAACCAACTAAGGATTTGAACTGGATTAGGTCTGATTGGACCAATTAGATCTGGTCAAACCAACTAATGGTTTAGACTAGACCCAAGTCTATTGGTCCAAGCTAATCTAATTCAAATGAGCCAATTTGATGTAATTTAATTAATTAGAGTCTAATAAATTAATTAAGCTTTAGCCCAACCTAATTAATTAAATTAATCCAAATTCAAATCTATGCATTAATAAAAAATTGGCTACAGTAGGGTTATAATGCATTCATACATTTTTTTAATTTTTTTTAATAGCGGACGAACAAACAAAACCTTATGTTTCATTTCGAATTTTCACCGCCACCCATGCCTTTCTTTTCGACCATCCATTGCGATGCAGACGTCGGCCAAGGGAGAGGACCAACACAAGAGTCAGTCCCAACGATAGTCAACACCGCCGCGATTTTTTTTTCCGCGACGAACGCGGTTAATCGCTAGCATGCAACATGGCCGAGTGGGATCGTCGGTTCGTGACGCTAACAATTAGTTTACCGACTCAAAGAAAACCACCGACACAAAGTCGTGATTTTCAGGTGAAGTAATTTCATGCTACTTAGAACCTTACTGCTCTGATACCATTGTTGATTCTAATGCATGATAAAGAACGAATCTGCGAAATTGTAAACGGTAAACACTTACAGTGATATTTGCAAATCCTTCGTTGTTCTTTGTGCTTGTCATCGAAAGAATGATCACAGAATCGGAAAGCTCTTCCCCTCTTGAATTCATGAACCAAATCCCTCTGACTCGTTGGATGTTCTCCTTCTTGATTTCCTTTTATCGATCCCTCTTGGACGCATCCTCTCCCCTTTTATAGCAGAGGGTCTAGGGAAGGGGGGGGGGGCAGAAGTGGAAAAGTGGGGGAAGTGGGCTCTCCCACTTCCCCACGTTTCCAACTTCCCACACCAACATCTAGGATGAGACGGGGTGGGTGCGGTTGCTCGGAGATGGAAAGTACCCTATACCTTTTATATGCATAAGAGTGGCTGGGTGGTATCCAAGTTCGACACTCCGCAAGATCAGGAGAATGTATTACTTGGAGGACCTTACTTTATCTTCAGTATTCCCTTATTCTTGAAACACATGCCAAGATGCTTCCTCTTCAATGATGATGGTCGGTACATCCCTGCGTGGGTTCAGATTCATGGTTTACCCCCAGACTGCTGGACAACAAAAGTGCTAAGCATGATTGGCTCGGAGATCGGGAGGTCGCTCTACACTGATCAACTGACAAAGTCATGTGAAAGACTGTCATATGCAAGACTCTTGGTAGAAGTCTTGGTAATGGATGAGAGAGTCACAAAAGTGTCCATCATGTTGCCCACTGGAGTACAAATTTGTTTGATCGGAGTAAATCGATAGAGGGGGGGGGGTGAATATCGATCGCAAAATTTCGAACAATTAAGAGAAATTACTGTTAGTGATATGAGAGAAGTGTCCTAAGGCAATCGCCTTATGATTGTAATCATTTATTTTAATAAATGAATATTCACTATTTGAGTATACATGTTTGTGTATTTGATTGAGATCTTAAACTCATTTACTGAATGTCCGTAATACAATTCACAGCATGAGAGAATTTGTGATGAATTCACAACTAGTGATTATCTCTACATGTGCAATTGTGAAGTATTGAAATTGTCCCTAGTCGATGAATTGATAAATATGGACACTATCAATTCTGTTGAGACTAGCATGAGTTATTCTCTAATCAGCTGATTTTCACTGGCTGGTGACATTGAGATGTCCGGAGATAAACATGAATGCTAGTTAAGGGAACTAGTTCATTGGAGTGACTGGCTATAAAACTTCATATGGTAGTCTACATATAGATATGTTAGTGAAGTTCTTACTGCAGCTTAAATGCGATGTTCCTTTGACTTGCGGTGTTCAAGTCATCTTGGTCATGGAGACTTATACTTTGACATCTTAAGCAAGCATCTCCAAGGAGGTGTGGACCCAGGATGATTGGGTATAAGCCGAAGTGCCCGAAGATGTTTGAATAGCCTACAAAAGATTCACCACTCCTTGCGAGGAGATGTATACCCGAGGCCTATCGTCGGATTGTTACTCGAAGCCTCTGGCCAGAGCATGACATGTTCAGAGTATGAATCTCTTAAATACATGAGAGTAATTAGAATCCGTAGGACGAGAAAACGTTACTTGGGCTAGGTGTGACGTAGTCAGCCTAGTGGGGACTGACACACATAGACCATGTCCTGAACTAAGTGGGTATAAGATGGTGAAGGGAATGGGGCACGATTCATTATAGCTGCTGAAGGGTTTCAGAATTGTTTCTGAGGTCAACTGTTGATCTTTCGATTAATTGGGGATCATGATGTACTACTAGGTGTCACTCATGATCGTTCTATAATTGATTAATTATAGACGACCAACATAAATCGAAAGCCTATTTAGTCACACGCAATACGAGTAATCCAAGGGATTTAAAACGAGTTGAAAATTGGATTTTCCAATCAAGAGAGATTAAGTTTGGTTTAGCCAAACGATAAGTCGAATCTGAATTTTTCAGAGACGCATCGGAAGCGTAAAATGGCTAAGTCTTTTGAAGACTTAATAGATGAATTAAATAAGTTTAATTCATTGGGGCTTGGCTTGGATGGGCCGACCAAAGAGGGCCTCCATCCTCTTTGCTTGGCCAGCCACAACAAAGGGAGAGAACCAAGTTTTTGGTTCAATTTATAAAATAAATCAAGTGTGGTTTGTTTTATAAAATTATGGATGATATAAATTTTTATATAATAAACCAAGGTTTGGTTTATTTTTCATGGAAATTAAAATGAACCATGGATTGGTTTATTTTATAAAATCAATCATGGATTGATTTACCATGATAAGGAAATTTATTCCATAGGAGAGAAGAGACTTGATTGATTTTTATCATGAATTAAAATATGATTTTAACCATGATATAAAATCAAACTTGGCATGATGGAATAAGTTATTCTATATTTGAGAGACTTGATGGTTGAGAGGCCACTATATAAAGGACCCAAGGCAAGGCTTGGGTGATAATCGAAGAGATGAAGGCATAGACTCTCTCCCTCTCTTTCTCTCCTTCTCTTCTCCCCTTCTTGCCGTGCGCCAACCAGCCCCAAGAAGGAGCACCAGCCGACCGCCCCTGCCCTTTCCCTGCCGACCACCACCTGCTGCCGGAGAAGGAAGCTCCGACCATCTCTTGGCCGGAAGAAGTCTTCCGACTTCTCTCTTGGTTTTTCTTGTCGCGTTCTCGGAGAATCTAGTAGTTCTCGAGAACACAAAACTCGTGGCTTTGCGAAGTCATCCCGAAGATACTCAGCGTGGACGCGAATAGAGGCGGAGCTTCCAAGGGATGCTTACGGTTGGATCTCGTCCCTTCCTTCGAGTT
This sequence comes from Boesenbergia rotunda, assembly GCA_024364735.1. Lineage (NCBI taxonomy): Eukaryota > Viridiplantae > Streptophyta > Magnoliopsida > Zingiberales > Zingiberaceae > Boesenbergia > Boesenbergia rotunda. The sequence goes on along the minus strand of JAGFNQ010010298.1, from coordinate 33,088 downwards.
ACGCGAGGTAATACGTAAATTAGTTTACGTTTCTGCAAAATTTTAAATATATGATCATGTCTACACAAGATAAAATTGCATGCTTAGATGTGTGGTTAAATAATTTGAGAAATTATTTATGCTAAACCTTCCGCTGCACGTAATTAATTTTAAAATTATGAACCCGCATCCATGTCAACATGCACCCGGTCCCAACAATTACGCAGGGGAAAGAATAAAACAAAGTTGCTAACACGGTTTGTTTTACTTGGTTCGGAGTCGCGGTCGGCTTCTATTCCAAGGCCCACGGTCCTTGACCATTTATGATGGGCAATTCTATATTCAAAGAATGTTTACAATTTGGAGGACAGATATAGAATTAAAAAAGGAAGTTACAACACTTAAGAAATTTAAGCTGTTACCGACGACCGAAGTGGATGAAATTTTGGAGCAGAGGGTCGTCGTCGGCGCTTGAATCGTGAGTGCAGAGCGTGTCAGAGCGTAGCGCTTGAGCGAAAGTGTTGAGAGCGAGATTTGCAAATTGTGTTGAAGCCTTGGGGGTGAACCCCCTTTTATAGTGGTCGACTGGGCACCTGTGTTGAAGGGGGCGCCTACACGTAGCCTTTCCTGCGCGAACTCCAATCCGCAGGCTTGGTCAGCGCTTATCCCCTTCATTGAGGCGCCTGAGCTGACTGGGGCACCTGTGTTAACACAGGCGCCTAGCTTGACTTGATCCAAAGGCTTTCGTGGCAGTTTGCTTCGATGGTCTTGGTTTGGCCTTGCACTGGGGCGCCTGTATCCATACAAGCGCCTAGCCCAGTGAGGCGCCTCCTTCCAATGAGACGCCTGAGTTGCAGAAACACCGTCCCTTCATTTCCTACAACTAGGGTTACTTCCAAAACACAAGAAGCAAATATATATGATATGTTAGACAATATTTACAGCCTAAGCTGTCTTGGTTCTGACTTTGGGTCTCCCAAATGGAACCCTAGGTTGAACCGATGCCTAATGTTCCCTCCTCAGGGGAACGCGTCATCACCTACTCGTCTCGGGAGAATTTACCTTTTTGCCAACCGGCTCCTTCGGTTGGACTTTTTTCCAGCTTTACTCACCAGGTCTTCGTGCCCAGTCCGTGACTAGGACTTAGTGCCCAACTTTACTCACCAGGTCTTCGGTGCCCAGTCCTCGACCAGGTCTTAGTGCCCAGCTTACTCACCAGGTCTTCGGTGCCCAGCCCTCAGCCAGGTCTTAGTGCCCAGTCCATAACCAGAACTTATTGTTCAACCTTATGTCAGGACTTAGTTGCCCAGCCTGCGGCCAGGACTTAGTGCCCAATTCTTAGAATCAGGACTTCGTGCCTAGTGTTCCTAGGACTTTTCTTGCACACTTGAGTAACATCGTTAGAGCACCAATAATCTTAACTTTGAACCCTTTACCAATATTAAAACAAGGTTCGATATGGTGCTTCCGGCACCAACAATATCCCCCTTTTTGATTTATGACAACACAATTCAAAGTTAAGTAAACATTATAACCTTTAAGAAAAGAAGGTTATACCAATAAATTTTAGCAGTTTTCAGCAGAGTAAAGTTTAAAACCAATGTAGTTTTGAACCGTAAAAAAAATTTGTTATTTCTCATCCTTCTCCTGCAACCCTGAATGATTGTGTTATAAAACACTTAACTTTGATCTTTCCTCCCCCTTTGACATATATCAAAAAAATATTCATGGTCCCATGGCATTTTGTGACAATGTATTCGGGACTGAACGACTTGCTTCCAGATTCTGAGTTGGCCTTCTAACACTTCAAGTGAACGGCTCATATGTTGTAGCTATAAGGAGTCAATTTCTACCCCTTGGATCGTAAGAGAGACTGAAACCACAAAGGATAGCCAGAACAAAGGAGCAGTATCCTTTATTCGGCTTAATGATTATACCCCTTGTGCTAGGGGTCCCTTTGCCTCAATTGTCTGGTGGTACTCTTTTGTCTCTGGTCTCCAAGACGCGAGTCTACTTTCCCTTCTGTGTCCTGTCCAACCTTCCTTAAGGTCGTGGTCCTAGGTGGTGGGGACATCTCGACCCTTGGTTAGGCCTTAGCATCTTCATAATCAGTTCTGCTCACCTCAGGCATTCACAACACCGTGAGGTAGTCGGGGTTCAGCTGCTCTTGGCTGGGCATCTGCAGCACCTCGGCCAAGCCTACTCAGCTCGGGCATCCGTAGCACCGTGAGGTAGCAGGGTTTTAGCAGTTCTTGGCTGGGCATCCGCAGCACCTCGACCTAGCCTTCTCACCTCGGGCATCCGTAGCACCGCGAGGTAGTAGGATTTTAACAGTTCTTGGTCGGGCATCCACATCACCCAGACCAAGCCTACTCACCTTGGGCATCCGTAGCACTGCGAAGAAGTAGGGGTTTAGCAGTTCTTGGTTAGGCATCCGTAGCATCTCGACCAAGCCTACTCACCTCGGGCATTCGTAGCATCGCGAGATAGTAGGGTTTTAGCAGTTCTTGGCCGGGCATCTGCAACACCTCGACCAAGCCTACTCACTTCGGGCATCCGCAACACCGTGAGGTAGTAGGGTTTTAACAGCTCTTGGTCGGACATCCGTAGCATTTGGACCAAGCCTACTCACCTCGGGCATCCGCAACATCATGAGGCAATAGGGTTTTAACAGCTATTGGTCGGGCATCCGCAGCACCCAGAACAAGCCTACTCACCTTGGGCATCCGTAGCACCGCAAGGTAGTCGGGTTTTAACAGCTCTTGGTCGGGCATCCGCAACGCCCAGACCAAGCCTACTCACCTCGGGCATCCGCAGCACCGTGAGGTAGTAGGGTTTTAACAACTCTTGGTAGGGCATCCATAGCACCCGGACCAAGCCTACTCACCTCGGGTATCCACAGCACAGCGAGGTAGTAGGGTTTTAACAACTCTTGGTCGGGCATCCGCAGCACCGCGAGGTAGTAGGGTTTTAATAGCTCTTGGTTGGACATCCACAGCACCCAGACCAAGCATACTCACCTTGGGCATCCGCAGCACTATGAGATAGCAGGGTTTTAACGACTCTTGGTCGGGCATCCACAGCGCTAGGACCAAGCCTACTCACCCAGAGCATCCGCAACACCGTGAGGTAGTAGGGTTTTTAACAGCTCATGGTCGGGCATCCACAGCACCTGGACCAAGCCTACTCACCCCGGGCATCCGCAACACCGTGAGGTAGTAGGGTTTTTAACAGCTCATGGTCGGGTATCCGCAGCACCCGGACCAAGCCTACTCACCTCGGGCATCCGAAGCACCTCGAGATAGTAGGGTTTATAACAGCTCTTGGTCGGGTATTTGCAGCACCTAGACCAAGTCTACTCACCTCGGGCATTCGTAGCACCGCGAGATAGTAGGTTTTTAATAGCTCTTGGCCGGGCATCCATAGCACCTTGGCCAAGCCTACTCACCTCGAGCATCTGTAGCACCGCGAGGTAGTAGGGTTTTAGCAGCTCTTGGCCGGGCATCCGTAGCACCTCAACCAAGTTTAACAAGTTTATAGATTGCTTGACCTTGAGTTAGATTCAAGTTTAACAATTAGTAATTTAAAAGTAAATTTCAATAATTGGCTTCCAGGTTTGGCGAGGCACAGAGGCCTTCTTTGGCCGTAGCCTTATTAGATCATCAACCCTTTCCTTAGAGAAAATCGTTTAAAGAAATAATACTTTCAATTTACTCTTTTGAAAACTTTGGTCTAACTAGTCTAGGATGTGGCGAGGTAGCTTTGGCTAGTTCCACTTAGCTAAGTCAACTAGGTCGGGTACTCCTTACCCTTCCTGACTTCCTAGACCAAGTTTCCCTAAAGTACTATCATCTCGCCCCACTCTGGTACTATGTTGGGCAAGAATCAACCAATCTTTTTCCTATCTATCCATTCTAAGTTAAGCATAAAAGTAAATATGAATGATATGACAATATATATTGAAAAATAGACAAATGCATAAGCATGATAGTTATGCATGTATCAATCAAGTCAAATTATTTTAATTTGGTTTCTAATAAAGTATCAAATTCTCGATTTGATACAGAATGTGTGAACCCGCGAATATGTCAACCCACTTTGACATATTTATTATTATTAATTTAAATGTTTCAGTTGAGTAGGATTTTATTTAGTTTCATAATTGAAGGTAATTAATTCGAATTTAGTTCATGGATTTTATTGAATTAATGATTAAAGTTAAATCGTTAATTAATTAAGATTAAGAGTTAATAAAAAAATAAGTTATAGAATTAATTAAGGATTAATTAGTTAAGAATTGATTAAAATTATTAAGAGTTAATTAAGGATTAAGTTGTTAATAATTAATTAAGGTTAAATTATTAAGAATTAATTAAGGTCTAAATTATTAAGAATTAATTAAAGTTTAAATTATTAAGAATTAATTAAGATTTAAATTATTAAGAATTAATTAGAGTTTAAATTATTAAGAATTAATTAAGGTTTAAATTATTAAGAATTAATCTCGGTTGTCGCCGGTGGTGAAGTGCGAATCTTACGAGTAGGACATTGGTTTTTATAGTGTCATCTCTCCCTGCACTTGAAACAAGGTTGTTGCCGGTGGTGAAGTGCGAATCTTACGAGTAGGACATTGGTTTTTATAGTGTCATCTCTCCCTGCACTTGAAACAAATAATATGGAATTTAAAAATCGACATAATAAAAATTTTACCTTTATTCACCCTTGCTCCCCCTCAATTCCTGGCGTTGTTGCTCCTTCGGCTGTTAGTTCGGTGAAGAGCTTCCTGCTCTGATACCATTTGTAGGATCGATGTCGGTCGATAGATGGGGGGATGAATATCGACTCGAAATTGTCTCGGAAAACTTTGTCGTTTGTTCATCTTTCTATTAGAGTTAGTACGCAGTGGAAATATAAAATAAAGTAAAGAAAGACACAGCAAAGGCTCGCGGGATTTACTTGGTTCCCAACTCCCCAGGGTCAGTACAACCAAGGCCTATGTACTCAGCATGAGTCCACTAGAAGTCTCCTTTCTAGACTTTACGAAGGTGGAGAAACCCGTCTTATAGTTTGAATTACAAACACAAATAAATAAAAGAAAGTACAACTTGTAAATGGAAAATCAAAACCAACGGAAAATGAAGATCCGGCCAATCCAGAAGTCCAAAGTGCAGCGCACTTCCTCCTGGAGCCTCCTTGGCCGCAGAGCTTCAACTTGAGCACTTTTGCTTCGCACAGAATGACTTAGCAGATGTGAAACTTGGATTCTTGAAGTGAGGGGTCGAACCCCTTTATATACTGCATTCTTGGGCGCCTAAGGACTCTTGGGCCCCTGCCACGTGTGGTCAAAAGTTCATCCGTAGCAGAGAAAATCTCGCAGGGATAAGGCTGCCTTCCCAGGCACCTGGGAGCCTCCCAGGTGCCTGGGAAGCCTCATGTTCCCATTCTGACGCCTAATGTTCCCATTCCCGATTCTAACTTTAGATTTCACCCGAAACCCTAGGTCGAACCAACGCCTAATGTTCCCATTCCCTGGGAACGCGTCCTCACCTACTCCACCCTGGGGAAATTATCCTTGACCAACCAGGACCTCCGGTTGGACTTTTGTTTCGCCTCCGAGAACCCGAATCTTGAGACGTCCGACTTCAACCTGTCTCTACTTCTGTTTGCGATCCCCGCTCGGCTAAGTCTTTTGCCCGATCCTTGACCAGGACTTCGTGCTCAGCCTCCGAGACTCCTAGATCTCGAGACGTCTGACCTCGACCCGTCTCTACTTCTGTCCGTAGTCCTCGCTTGGCTAAGACTCCATTGCCTAATCCCCGACCATGACTTAGTGCTCAGTCCCCCGGACCATGACTCCATGCCCAGCTTCACTCACCAGGACTTCGTCCACCTAGCTTCACTCACTAGGACCCAGCTTCACTCAGCAGGATTTCTTCCACCTAGCTTCACTCATTAGGACCCAGTTTCACTCACCAGGATTTCTTCCACCTAACTTCACTCACTAGGATTTCTTCCACCATAATCACTTCTTTGCTAGTCATCTTAATCCTGACTAGACTTCTTCCTTCCACCTTTCAAGTAAGTATAATCCCAAACCTCAAGTTCGGTTTGGTTTAATCCCTTTGTCAAATTGACCAACCCTGGGTTCTATTCACTCTACCAAATATCAGATCCTGTTTGGCTATCCCTTTGTCAACCTGATCAAACCTGGGTTTGCCCTACCAAACATCAAGTCTTGTTTGGCTTAACCCTTGATCACTTTGACTAAACCTAAGTATATTGTCACATATAGTTCTGCCAAACATCAGGTCCTGTTTGGCTAACCCTTTGTCAAACTTGATCAAACCTGGGTTTATCCTACCAAATATCAGGTCCTGTTTGGCTTAAGCCATGATCACTTTGACTAACCTTAGTATATTGTCAAACATCGAAACCCTAGAGGATGATTGTTCATCATTGATGCTCTTTGCACCAACACTATAGGGAGCTTACTTTAACTAACTACGAATAGACCTGATATCCTTTCTACAGTACATATTTGTACCAGGTACCAAACCTGTGCTAAGGAGTCCCACTTAACAACAGTTAAAAGAATCCTTAGATATATTAAATGTACCCTAAATGTAGGTATTTGGTACCCTAGGACTTCCAGTTTTGAATTATCAGGATTTTCTGACTCAGACTATGCAGGTTGTAAACTTGATAGAAAAAGTACAAGTGAAAGCTGTCAATTGCTGGGTCAGAGTCTAGTTAGTTGGTGCAGTAAAAAAGCAACATTGTTTGCCTTATGTACAACTGAAGCAGAGTATGTTGCATTAGGGGAATTTGTAGCTCAACCCTTATGGATGATGCATACCCTTAAGGATTTTAACCTAGACTATACCCAAACTAAGGTCTTTATTGATAATATCAGTTCAATAATCCTTACGAAAAACCCAATCCACCATTCTAGGACTAAACATATAGAAGTGAAACATCACTTTGATAGGGACCACGTAGCTAGGTGTGAAATTTTCCTTTAACATATAGAGTCCAAAGCTAACCTTGCAGACATTTTTACTAAACCCTTACCTGAGTCCAAGTTTGGTTCATTAAGAAGGCAGTTTGGTATGTGCTTAATAGAGTATGATTTCAAACATTTGATTTTTATTTGAATTCGAACGTCTGATTTTTTTTAAAATGGTTTCAAAAACTTTATCACAAATTTTAAAACTTTGCTTTTAAAATTTGTTACATTGATTTTTCGTTACTTAGTTTTATTTTAACTTTAAAACTATCCCCTTCAAAACTAGAATCTTTCTTCGACATGGACTTAGCTTAGGTTTAACCCTAGTTTGCATGCACTTATAGATTTAGAAGTCAGCATCTCACAAGCACATTAGGATTAACTTGTTTGACAACCTAGATTGGGTTGAGATGCTTAGGATTATTGCCATAGACTTAGATGCTTCAAAATCAGTGCATCAACACAAGTTGGGGTGTTATAAATATAATTCAAATTGATCAAGTTAAGTATTCTGGCTAACTGAGCTGATTTATGAAATACACTTGACTTGACTAACCCAAATAAAAACTACTGTTTATTATAGTCAATAAGTAGTTAAAAGGTTAGACAGGTGCCTAAAAGGAATTGACTTTATTTTTTAATATTTAAAATTATTTTTCATGCTTGGACTCAAAATAAAGGTGCCCAGACTTAGACTTAGCCTAGACTTAACCTTTGTTATTGCTTAAAATTACTCGCTCTGATACACTTAGTTTTTTTTTGTGAATATTTTAGTCATTTTCTTTCTGCTCTTACCCTTATATTACCTACAAAATTTTGATATATGGTAAAGGGGGAGAGAAAGATAAGAGTTCAAAATTATTAAGAGTTCGAAGTTATTCAAGTTTTTCAAAATGTTAGTATTTTTCAAAAAAAATCAAGTTTTTCAATGTTTAGTATTTTTCAAAAAGTGTTTTTCAAACTGTAAGAAAAATTTAAAATATTTTGAAAAGAATAATTCAAAATTCAGAATTAACTTTATCATTCAAAACTATGTTTTTAATGCTTAGAACTTTTGTTTGCATTTTTGAAAAACTCTTCCATACTTAGTTTTTGAAAAGCACTTAGTTTTTCCAAAATGAATATTTTAACAAGTTTTTAACAGCTTTTAAAAAGGTAACTTAGTCTCTAAATTTTTACTTAAATAAGACTAAGCTTATTTTTTAAGATATACTCTCCTCTATAAACACAATTGTTAAATGATCTAAGGGGAGATAACTGGTTAAGAGGGAGAGCATAAAAGAAGAACTTAATTTCTTTTCCCTGTTAAAGCTTATTATTAACTTAACTTTGAACTGGGTTGCCATAATCAAAAAGGGGGAGATTATTGGTGTCGGAAGCTCCAGATCGAACCTTGTTTTGATAAATGGCAAAGGGTTCAAGTTAAGCTGGTATTGTGTACGAATGGATTTGTGGAGATTGCAGGAAATTCCTAGGTAAGCTAGGCAAGAAGTCATGACGTACAAGGTGTTGGTGCAAGAAGCATCAGTGATGTCCTCCTCGAGTGTTTCAATGTTTAACAATATGCTTAAGTTAGTGATACATTAGAATAAGGAAGGGTTAGTCAAGACAGGAGTACCAAAGTGAAGGAAAGTCCTAGTTAACCTAGGTAATAAGTCCTGGTTTGAAGAATTGGGCACTAAGTCCTGATCATGGATTGGGCACTAAGTCCTGGCCGCGGGTTGGGCACCGAAGACCTGACCGAGGGTTGGGCACGATGTCCTAGTTCGAGGAATTGAACAATAAGTCCTACCCGATGGTTGGGCACCGAAGTCCTGACATAGGGTTGGCTAATAAGTCTTGGTCATGGACTGGGCACGAAGTCCTGGTGAGTGAAGCTAGGCAAAAGTCCTGGTGAGTGAAGCTGGGTAATAAGTCCTGGTGAGTGAAGCTGGGTAATAAGTCCTGGTCGTGGACTGGACACGAAGTCCTAGTGATTGAAGCTGGGCAAAAGTCCTGGTGAGTGAAGCTGGGCAAAAGTCCAACCGGATGGGTCAGTTGGCAAAACTTCTCCTGAGAAGAGTAGGTGAAAGGCGCGTTCCCCGAGAAGGGAACATAGGCGTCGGTTCGACCTAGGGTTTCACGGGAAATCCAAAGTCAGAATCAAGTCTCTAAGGTTAAGATTATCTGCATATTTGTCTTGTCTTTGATTGTATTGCAGGTACCTAAAGTTGGAGGCATGACAGAAGAGCAAACAAAGAAGAAAAAGCTGCCTGGAAGGACTTCTAGGGCACCTGTATTAATACAGGCGCCCAGACCTTTAGGGCACCCTGTGTTGGGACCGGGTGCATGTTGACAAGGATACGAGTTTGTAAAATTTTAAATTTTTACGTGCAGCGGAAGAATTTGCATAAAATAATTTCCTAAATTATTTTAACTTCGTATCTAGCATGCAACCTTATGGTGTTTCGACATAATCATAAAATAAAACTTTGCGGAAAAGTAAACTAATTTACTTTATACCTTTCGTAACTCGAAGAAAAGGGACGAGATCCAACCGTAGCGTCCCTTGGAAGCTCCGCCTCTATTCGCGTCCACGCCGAGTTCTCTTCGGGATGACTTCGCAAAGTCACGAGTTTTGTGCCGACGAGAACTACTAGATTCTCTATGGGCACAACTTAGAAGATCAAGAGAAAAATTAGGAAACTAACCAATGAAGTAACGGAATCGAATTCCGAGAAGAGAGGAGTCGCTATCCGCTTCTTCTTCTTCTTGTTCGGGTTCTCCTTCTTCTTGAAGCTCACGACAACACCTTCTAATGGAGGAGTTGCGCTGGCCCTAGATGGAGGATGAAGCTTCAAGGTGCGCCGACCCTAATTCCTCTATGGTGGGCGCCGGCCCTAATGGGAAGAAGGGAGAAGGAGAAGAGAAGAGAGAGAGGGAGAGCTCTAATTTAATTACTTGATTCGTAATAAGGGGTTGCCTTTGGTTCCTTTATATAGTAGCAACTCCTTTGCTAAGTCTCCCTCTAAACCGAATTAACGGAATTAACGGAATTAGTTATAAGAAATTTATCTTATAAATTCTCTTATTAATTATTCCGTTTAAGCCGAGTCTTATTATAACTAATTTATAATAAAACAAATTCTTCTTCTCTTTAAATTATGGAATAAATTTTATAAGAAATTTATAAACTTTCTTATTATGGAAAAATCAATTCTTAATTGATTTTATAAAATTAAAATAAACCAATTCATGGATTATTTTAACTTCCATAAAAAGAATAAATTTCTACAAATTTATTTATATAAATTTCTTTATACAAATTTATTTATCCATAATTTATAAAACAAACCACACTAGATTTATTTTATTAATTAAACCAAATAAATTGATTTAATTCCCTTTAATGGCCGGCCACCACAAGGAGGGTTAGCACCCTCTTTGGCCGGCCAAACCAACCCGAACCAGTCGCGAATTAAACTCATTTAATTCGCCCAATAAGCCTTCAAAAGACTTAGCCATTTTTAGCTTCCATTGCGCCTCTGATTAACTCAGATTCGACTTATTTCTCTTGATCGGAAAATCCAATTTTCAACTCGTTTTAAATCCCTTGGATTACTCGTAGTGCATGTGACTAAATAGGCTTTCGATTTATGTTGGCCGTCTATAATTAACTAATTATAGAACGATCATGAGTGGTACCTAGTAGTACATCATGATCCCCAATTAATCGAAAGATCAACGGTTTGACCTCAGAAGAAATTATTCTGAAACCCTTCAGCAGCTCTAATGAATCGTGCCCCATTCCCTTCACCACCTTATACCCACTTGGTTCAGGACACGGTCTATGGTGTCAGTCCCCACTAGGCTGACTACGTCACACCTAGCCCAAGTAGTGTCTTTCTCGTCCTTTGGATTTCTAATTACTCTCATGTATTTAAGAGACTCGTACTCTAAACATGATATACTCTGGCCAGAGGTTTTGAGTAACAATCCGACGATAGGCCTGGTTATACACCTCCTCGCAAGGAGTGGTGAATCCTTTGTAGGCTGTTCAAACATCTTCGGGCACTTCGGCTTATACCCAATCATCCTGGGTCCACACCTCCTTGGAGATGCTTGCTTAAGATGTTAAAGTATAAGTCTCCATGACCAAGATGACTTGAACACCGCAAGTCAAAGGAACATCACACTTAAGCTGCAGTAAGAACTTCATTGACATATCTACATGTAGATTCCCATATGAAGTCTTACAGCTAGTCACTCCAATGAACTAGTTCCCTTAACTAGCATCCATGTTTATCTCCGGACATCCCAATGTCACCAGCCAGTGAGAATCAGCTGATTAGAGAATAACCCATGCTAGTCTCAACAGAATTGATAGCGTCCGTCTTTATCAATTCATCGACTAGGGATAATTTCAGTACTTCACAATTGCACATTAGAGATAATCACTAGTTGTGATCCCATCACAAATTCTCTTATGCTGTGAGTTGTATTGCAGACATTCAGTAGATGAGTTTAAGATCCCAATCAAATACACAAAACATGTATACTCAAATAGTGAATTATCATTTATTAATATAAATGTTTACATCATAAGGCGATTGCCTTAGGACACTTCTCTCATATCACTAACAAACTCCCACTTGGCCTAATGCCAATCGCTACGGTATCCAATACCACAGGCTCTAACATGACTCTCAAACTTGCTTTGAGGCAAGGCCTTAGTTAAAGGATCTGCTATATTCCTTTCAGTGGGAACTCTCTCAATTTGTATGTCATTCCTACTTTTAATCTCTCTGATCAGATGATAGCGTTGAAGCATGTGTTTGGATCGCTGATGAGACCTTGGTTCCATTGCTTGTGCAATAGCTCCATTGTTGTCGCAGTAAACCGGCACTGCTTCATCAATGGTTGGAACCTCACCAAGTTTCGAAACAAACTTCTTGATCCAAACTGCTTCCATGGTATAATCCGCTACGGTGTCTTGTTTGGAACTCTTCCAACTTATTGCGCCTCCATTCAAAGTAAACACGTATCCAGATTGCGATTTGGAGTCATCCTTATCTGTCTGGAAACTGGCATCCGTATACCCACGTATTACCATATCTCCTTCTCCATATATTAGGAACACATCCTTAGTTCTTCTTAAGTACTTAAGGATTGTCTTGACAGCCGCCCAATGATCCATTCCTGGATCTGACTGGTATCTTCTTGCGACGCTCAAAGCATACGATACATCGGGCCTAGTACATAACATAGCATACATGATAGATCCTATCGCGGATGCATAGGGAATCTTATCCTCTCATCTTCTGTGCGCGGACACATAGACTTTGAAAGGTTGATCCCATGCCTGATGGGAAGGTAACCTTTCTTAGATTCTGACATGCTAAACCTTTTTTAGCACTCGGTCTATATATGTAGACTGCGAAAGACCAAGCAACCGTTTTGATCTATCTCTATAGATTCTAATCCCAAGGATATAAGTTGCTTCTCCCAGGTCTTTCATGAGAAAGTTTTGGACAACCAAATTTTAACTGTCTGTAAAACTGATATATCGTTTCCTATAAGTAAGATGTCATCGACATACAATACTAGGAATACGACTGCACTCCCACTAACCTTCTTGTACACACAAGGTTCGTCAGGATTTTGTGAGAAATCAAACTCTTTGATTGTCTCATCAAAACGGATGTTCCAGCTCCTAGATGCTTGCTTCAGTCCATATATGGATCGTCGAAGCTTGCATACTTTGGTTTTATCAACCGATGTGAAACCTTCAGGTTGTATCATGTATACATCCTCAAGCAGGTTTCAGTTAAGGAAAGCTGTTTTCACATCCATTTGCCATATCTCATAATCATAATGAGCTGCTATGGCTAGGAGCATCCGAATGGATTTAAGCATAGCTACTGGCGAATAGGTTTCGTCATAATCAATTCCTTGTTTTTGACGATATCCTTTTGCCACTAATCTAGCCTTAAAGGTAACAACATTACCTTCCATGTCGGTTTTCTTCTTGAAAACCCACTTGCACCCTATGGGCTTAATCCCTTCAGGTGGGTTAACCAAGTCCCATACTTGATTTTCGTACATGGAATCCATTTCCGACTTCATGGCTTCAAGCCATTTGTCCCTTTCTGAACATTTCAGAACATCTTCATAACTGATAGGTTCGTCATCGCCAATGAGCAACACGTCGTTCGATTCACTTACGAGAAATCCGTATCTCTCTGGAATGTTGCGTGTCCTATCAGACCTACGAAGAGGTGGTGTAGTTTTAGGTTCAACTGATAGCTCATCATTATGAATTATCGGTTGTGGGCCTAGACTCGGTGTCTCTGTAATGTCTATTGGAGTTTCTTGAACTTCATCAAGTTCAATGCCACTCCCACTATTTTCTTGTAAAAGAAATTCTCTTTCCAGAAATACAGCATGCCTTGAAACAAACACCTTTTGTTCCAAGGGATGATAGAATTGGTAACCCTTCGTTTCCTTAGGGTATCCAATAAATAGACATTTATCAGACTTAGCATCCAATTTGTCTGATACAACCCGCTTCACATAAGCAGGACAACCCCATATCTTAAGGTGAGTTAAGTGAGGTTTCTTACTATTCCAAATCTCATATGGAGTAGTAGAGACAACCTTGGTCGGGACTCTGTTTAATAAGTAAACAGCTGTCTTAAGTGCATAACCCCAAAAGGATTTTGGAAGAGTTGCATGATTCATCATCGACCTAACCATGTCCATCAAGGTTCGGTTGCGCATCTCAGATACACCATTATGCTGTGGTGTATACGGCGGAGTCCATTGGGATAATATCCCATTGTCCCTAAGATAATCTTGAAACTCTTGACTTAAGTATTCACCACCCCGATCGGATCGAAGTATTTTAATACTTTTGCCAAGTTGTTTCTCTACTTCATTTCTGAACTCTTTGAATTTATCAAAAGCTTCAGATTTGTGTTTCATCAAGAACATGTACCCGAATCGTGAGTGATCATCGATAAAGGTGATGAAGTAGTTATAGCCTCCTTGTGCAGGAGTTGACATTGGTCCACATACATCGGTATGTATTAGACCAAGCAACTCTCCCACTGGATTACCTTTTCCGGGAAAGGGTAATTTGGTCATCTTGCCTTTTAAGCATGATTCGCATGTATCAAATGAACCGGGTTCAAATGATTCCAAAATTCCACATCGGTGTAATTCGGTCATGCGTTTCTTACTTACATGGCCAAGACGACAATGCCACGTGTAGGAGTCTATTCGATTATCTATTCGAGCACGTTTGTTGTTAACTTCGATATTGAAAACGTCACTGGATAAATCTAACGTGTAGATGCCATTGCACAAAGTTCCATTCCCATAAAGAACGCCATTTAAAGTTATGTAACAACAATTGTTACTAAAAGTTAAATGGTAACCTTTTTCATTCAAACATGAAATAGATATAATGTTCTTTATTAACGAAGGAACAAAATAGCAATTATCCAATTCTAAGACAAGTCCAGTCGGGAGCTTTAGCAAATATGTTCCGATGGCAATAGCAGCAACCTTTGCTCCATTTCCAACTCGCAAATTCGCTTCTCCCTTGACGAGCCTTCTTCTATTCCTTAGCCCCTTTATGTCATTACATATCTGTGAGCCACACCCAGTATCAAGTACCCAGGTATTTGAGGAAATAGAGTGACATTCAATAACGAAGATACCTAAGAAGATGGGGCATCAGATGCCTTCTTCTTCAAGGACTCAAGATAAACCTTGCAGTTTCTTCGCCAGTGACCCTCCTTGCCACAATGATGGCAAGTGTCTTTTGGGGTTTTTCCGGTCTTTTTGGCCTTTTTCTTCTTTCCTTTATTCTGTTCTTTGGCCTTCCTCTTAGAACCTTTCTTCGAGGAACCAACTATCAGTACCGTCTTTTGATCCTGCTTCACAGAAGGCTTTACAGTCTTCAGCAGGTTGAGCAACTCAGGTATTGTTTGTCTCTAGTTTGTTCATCCGATAGTTCATCAAAAATTGTGAATAACTCTTGGGCAAACAACTCAGAATTAAGTCAATACTTAGTTCATGATCCATTGCAAAACCGAGTGCGCTTAGTCGCTCAATGTACCCCAACATCTTTAACACAAACTGCGAGGCAGAAGTGCCTTCCTGCATTTTAGTGGTGAAGAGGAGTATGGAGACTTCGAACCTTTCGGATCTCGCCTGCTCTTCAAACAACTCATGAAGATGGAAGATGATGGTATTAGCATCCATATGCTCATGCTGCTTTTGCAACTCAGGTACCATTGAGGCTAGCATGATGCAACTCGCAAGTTCAGAATTGGTCACATGTTTCTGATAGGCCAACAATTGGTCTGGAGTTGCATTCTCTGGAGGATGGGTGGGAAGTTGTTCTTCAAGGACATAAGCAAGCTTCTCTGCCTTGAGGACTATCCTCAGGTTTCGAAGCCAGTCCATGTAGTTCGGCCCAGTCAGTTTATTGGTGTCCAAAATGGAACGCAAGTTTATGTGAGAAGACATGATCGAGTGATTAACCTAGAAATACAAATTGAGATTATGTGAGAAGATTTATTAAAGAATGTATCAACATACATAAATTAAATCCTATTTATTTTACGAATTGAATCACCCTTATTATCAATTCGGGAGATCGTAGGAACATCTCCAAATAGGTTGATATCCAACCATAGATAAGAACCACCATGGCTGTGGCCATCAAGTTTTTCTTAGCTATGAAGGTAGGTAATTTTACCGATTACACATCACATATATGTAACTATCACTTTATGCTATCAACTAATTGAATGTTTGCATAAATCATTGGGTTGTTAACTCATTAACAAGTATGTATCATTATACATAGCACCCAACTGCACCTCTCTTTACATCGACCTTGGCTGTGGCACAACAAATCGATGCTCCAAGCTTAAGGCTGGCCCATTAATCAAGAAATAGTTTTAACATGGTTGGAGCTCATTCAACCGCTTAGTGAGGCTTGGATGTGTCCAACAACCAAAACTAATGATTGACCTCAGACTCAAACTATATTATTCATAAACTAATTCCATGGTTTGAACATGTTGAGGTTCAAGTCGGGCATGGATGTGTCCATCAACCCAATCGAGAAACAAAACTCCGGTTCTAACCATATTAATGGAAGGTGTTAGCCTTAATATTTTGTAAGGGGTTTTTGGGTCTCATCTTTTCTAAGCACATTCATGACATAGAATTATGTCATGACTAACGATTTCCTTAATAAAGTATGTATGTGACTTAATTTATCAAGTCTCATGAATTAAATTAGGAATCGGATTTCCTAATTATAATTTCATACTTTATTAAAGGAATTGTTTTGGGAAACAATTTCCTAAATTGTCATAATCAATTTCGGAATTTTTTTTTCAATTATGGAAACTTTCAAATTATAATAGATTTTAGATTTAGAAATTTCAAAGTTTGGAAATCTTCATGAAATTTCGCAAACGTTTGGAATTTTCTAGTTTCTAAAATTTTATGATAATTGTGAAAACTTCCCATCTTTGGAAACTTTCCAAAGGACTCCTTGGAGGAGGTCGTGAGCTTCAGAAATTGAGATCATGACAAAGTTTTCCACAAAACAATTATACGATTATGTCGAACACTAACCGGCTCTGATACCACTATTGGGACCGGGTGCATGTTGACAAGGATACGAGTTCGTAAAATTTTAAATTTTTACGTGCAGCGGAAGAATTTGCATAAAATAATTTCCTAAATTATTTTAACTTCGTATCTAGCATGCAACCTTATGGTGTTTCGACATAATCATAAAATAAAACTTTGCGGAAAAGTAAACTAATTTACTTTATACCTTTCGTAACTCGAAGAAAAGGGACGAGATCCAACCGTAGCGTCCCTTGGAAGCTCCGCCTCTATTCGCGTCCACGCCGAGTTCTCTTCGGGATGACTTCGCAAAGTCACGAGTTTTGTGCCGACGAGAACTACTAGATTCTCTATGGGCACAACTTAGAAGATCAAGAGAAAAATTAGGAAACTAACCAATGAAGTAACGGAATCGAATTCCGAGAAGAGAGGAGTCGCTATCCGCTTCTTCTTCTTCTTGTTCGGGTTCTCCTTCTTCTTGAAGCTCACGGCAACACCTTCTAATGGAGGAGTTGCACCGGCCCTAGATGGAGGATGAAGCTTCAAGGTGCGCCGGCCCTAATTCCTCTATGGTGGGCGCCGGCCCTAATGGGAAGAAGGGAGAAGGAGAAGAGAAGAGAAGAGAGAGAGGGAGAGCTCTAATTCAATTACTTGATTCGTAATAAGGGGTTGCCTTTGGTTCCTTTATATAGTAGCAACTCCTTTGCTAAGTCTCCCTCTAAACCGAATTAACGGAATTAACGGAATTAGTTATAAGAAATTTATCTTATAAATTCTCTTATTAATTATTCCGTTTAAGCCGAGTCTTATTATAACTAATTTATAATAAAACAAATTCTTCTTCTCTTTAAATTATGGAATAAATTTTATAAGAAATTTATAAACTTTCTTATTATGGAAAAATTAATTCTTAATTGATTTTATAAAATTAAAATAAACCAATTCATGGATTATTTTAACTTCCATAAAAAGAATAAATTTCTACAAATTTATTTATATAAATTTCTTTATACAAATTTATTTATCCATAATTTATAAAACAAACCACACTAGATTTATTTTATTAATTAAACCAAATAAATTGATTTAATTCCCTTTAATGGCCGGCCACCACAAGGAGGGTTAGCACCCTCTTTGGCCGGCCAAACCAACCCGAACCAGTCGCGAATTAAACTCATTTAATTCGCCCAATAAGCCTTCAAAAGACTTAGCCATTTTTAGCTTCCATTGCGCTTCTGATTAACTCAGATTCGACTTATTTCTCTTGATCGGAAAATCCAATTTTCAACTCGTTTTAAATCCCTTGGATTACTCGTAGTGCATGTGACTAAATAGGCTTTCGATTTATGTTGGCCGTCTATAATTAACTAATTATAGAACGATCATGAGTGGTACCTAGTAGTACATCATGATCCCCAATTAATCGAAAGATCAACGGTTTGACCTCAGAAGAAATTATTCTGAAACCCTTCAACAGCTCTAATGAATCGTGCCCCATTCCCTTCACCACCTTATACCCACTTGGTTCAGGACACGGTCTATGGTGTCAGTCCCCACTAGGCTGACTACGTCACACCTAGCCCAAGTAGTGTCTTTCTCGTCCTTTGGATTTCTAATTACTCTCATGTATTTAAGAGACTCGCACTCTAAACATGATATACTTTGGCCAGAGGTTTTGAGTAACAATCCGACGATAGGCCTGGTTATACACCTCCTCGCAAGGAGTGGTGAATCCTTTGTAGGCTGTTCAAACATCTTCGGGCACTTCGGCTTATACCCAATCATCCTGGGTCCACACCTCCTTGGAGATGCTTGCTTAAGATGTTAAAGTATAAGTCTCCATGACCAAGATGACTTGAACACCGCAAGTCAAAGGAACATCACACTTAAGCTGCAGTAAGAACTTCATTGACATATCTACATGTAGATTCCTATATGAAGTCTTACAGCTAGTCACTCCAATGAACTAGTTCCCTTAACTAGCATCCATGTTTATCTCCGGACATCCCAATGTCACCAGCCAGTGAGAATCAGCTGATTAGAGAATA
Organism: Boesenbergia rotunda; assembly: GCA_024364735.1. NCBI lineage: Eukaryota > Viridiplantae > Streptophyta > Magnoliopsida > Zingiberales > Zingiberaceae > Boesenbergia > Boesenbergia rotunda. The sequence continues at coordinate 14,416 of JAGFNQ010010298.1, read as the reverse complement.
ACCCATGCTAGTCTCAACAGAATTGATAGCGTCCGTCTTTATCAATTCATCGACTAGGGATAATTTCAATACTTCACAATTGCACATTAGAGATAATCACTAGTTGTGATCCCATCACAAATTCTCTTATGCTGTGAGTTGTATTGCGGACATTCAGTAGATGAGTTTAAGATCCCAATCAAATACACAAAACATGTATACTCAAATAGTGAATTATCATTTATTAATATAAATGTTTACATCATAAGGCGATTGCCTTAGGACACTTCTCTCATATCACTAACACCCTGGACTGGGCAGCCCTCCCAGGCGCCTATTAACACAGGCGCCTGAGGGCTCCCAAGCGCCTGTGTTGATACAGGTGCCTGGGAAGGGGATCTTATCCCTGCTGCAAGTTCGGCGCGAAGATGAGGTTTGACCATGGCTTATGAGGCGCCCCACAGCAACTCAGGCGCCCTAGACATGAGTATATAAAGGGGTTCGACCCCTCAACTCAGAACACGAATTCAGAGATCATTCTAAGCATTCTGAGCGAAGAAAAAGTGCTAGAGACGAAGCTCTGCGACCAAGGAGGCTCCAGGAGGAAGTGCGCGGCACTTCGGAGTTCCAGATCGGCCGGGCGTTTGACTTTTCTGTTTTGGTTTGCTTTTACTTTTTTGCACTTAATTTCCGTATCTTTTTTATTGTAAAACGTGCACTGTAAGACGGGTTTCTCCGCCTCCGAAAAGTCTGGAACGGAGACCATTAGTGGACGGGCGTTTCCCGTGCTTAAGCCTTGGATCTACTGACCCTGGGGGTTGGGAACCAAGTAAAATCCGTGTGCACTCTGAGTTTTGGTTATTTGTTCATTCTTTCTATTTTCCGCTGCTACTAACTTTGTACCTAGAACAAACCTTGAAAGTCTACGAAAGACGCTTTCCGAAGAATTTTTAACGAGTCGATATTCACCCCCTATCGACGACACCGGTCCCCACAAGTGGTATCAGAGCCTGGTAGCTCTTCACCGGACTAACAGCCGACGGAGCAATGGCGCTAGGAGTTGAGGGGGAGCCTAGGGGTGAATCAGGTATTTTTTAATTATCGTCAATTTCAAATTTCATATTACATGTTTCAAGTGCAGGGAGAGAGGACACTATAAAAATCAGTGTCCTACTCGTAAGACTCGATCTTCACCACCGACAACAAAGGAGGTACCAACGCCCGGAGTTCGGAGGGACAAGAGACATATAAAGTGTTTCAAATGTCAAAAGCACGAACACTACAAGAATCAGTGTCCGTCAAAGGTACGAAAAGTTTATGTTCGTAAAGATTTTTAAATTCCTGCACTGTCTTATGATAATAACTTAGATAATTTTTCTGAAAAGTTAGAATTATTGCATAGTCAAATTAACATTTTGCATAACCTATTACCAAATGTAGATAATATTAAAATATCAGATATCAACTCATTAATTTTTAATATCAATGCAATGATTTTTAGAATTAATTCTAATAATTTTTCTGAAAATAATCCTCAAAATATTGAAGATAATTCTGAAAATAATCCTGAAAATATAGAGGATAATCCTGAAAATAATTCTGAAAATGTTAAAAATGAACTTAAGGATATTCAAGATATTTCGGAGGATATCGAAGATATTTCTGAGGATAGTGAAGATAAAATCATTTTTGATGATGATTTAATTATCAGTTTCTTGGATAATCTTGAAGATAATTATAAAATATTAATTAGTAGCCCTGAAAACTACTCCACTTACTATGAAGATATAGAAGAATATGACCTTGATGATGAGGATGAGGAGGAAAATGATTTTTTTTAGAATCAATGCTACAGTTAATAAAATCTACAAAAATTCAAACAAAGCAGAAGTGTTGGAAAAACTGGAAAAATTAAATGAAGAAGAAATAGTAGATAAGCCAGACATTTTTGAAATAATGAAAATTATGCAATTAAACCCACAACTATTAATTAACCCATAAATTTTGAAACTTAAATCAAATTAAATCCTAATTAATTTTTACCTTAATTTAATCCTTAATTATTTCAACCTAAATTAAATCCTAATTAATTTTTACCTTAATTTAATCCTATATTATTTCAACCTAAATTAAATCGTAATTAATTTTTAGCTTAATTTAATCCTTAATTATTTCAACCTAAATTAAATCTTAAATAATTTTTACATTAATCCTTAATTATTTCAACTTATATTAAATCTTAAATAATTTTTACTTTAATCCTTAATGATTTCAACCTTAATTAAATCTTAATTAATTTTTACTTTAATCCTTAGTGATTTTAACCTTAATTAAATCTTAATTAATTTTTACCTTAATCCTTAATTAACTTAAATCCAATTAATCCTTAATTAATCCAATTAATCCTTAATTAATCCAATTAATTCTTAATTAACATAAATCCAATTAATCCTTAATTAATCCAGTTAATCCTTAATTAACTTGAATTCAATTAATCCTTAATTAATCTAGTTAATAATTAATTAACTTAATTAATCCAATTAATCCTTAATTAATTTTAATCTCAATTAAATCTTAATAACTTAAACTCAAATTAAATAAAATCTTACTCAACTACAACAATCAATCTAATGAAATTAAATATGTCAAAGTGGGTTGACATATTCGCGGGTTCACACGATATGTATCAAATCGGGAATTTGATACATTATTAGAAACTTAATTAAAATACCTTGACTTGATTAAATCATGCATAAATACATGCTCATGCATTTGCTATTTTTTTTATATCTGTCATGTCATTCATGTTTAATTTTATGCATGATTTAGAACGGTTAGATAGGAAAACACTTACTTGAAACTTGAACAACATAGTATTAGGTGGAGGTGAGATTATAGTACATTAGGGAAGCCCTTCTAATAAGGCCAAGTAAGCTAAGACGTACCCTACATAGTCTGTTTAGTCTGGTGGAACTAGCCGAAGCTATCGATCCAAAACCTAAGCTAGTTAGACCAAAATTTTTTAAGAAGTAATTTGAAAATGAACTTTCGATAAAACGCTTTGTCAAGGAAAGGGTTGTTGCTCCAATAAGGCTACGGCCAAAGAAGGCCTCTATGTCTCGCCAAGACCTAGAAGCCAATTATCGAAACTCAAATTCAATTTACTATTTGATAAATTTGAATCTAACACAAGTTTTAATTAAATCTTAAATTTAACATTAATTCAAAGAAAATTATTCAAGCATCTCACAATACACCCATGAGGCAACCATGCTTGCTTGTACTGAGACATTTAGAATGGGTGAGATGTTAAGGATTAATCAATTGAAAAATACTTTTCAAAAATGTTTTCCAAAATTCTTAGGATATTTTTCTAAAAATCTATTTTTAAAATATTTTTTTAACATAATAATATTTTTATGGATTTCATGCTTGTCTGAGTGCTTATATATTATACATTTTCAAATTATATCTTTTTCAAAAATTTGTTTGACCTACACAATTAGACACAAGCCTGTTAGGTCAACACTAAAGTCCTTTAAGGCACTTAGATAGAGTCAGACGATGTCGGATACAGGGGGAGTGTTTTTAAAAGTGTTTTTTTTGGATCTTTCGAAAATTGTGCTTTAAAAATTACTATCACTTCAAAATATTTTTTGAAAACTATGCTTTACAAATTACTATCATTTCAAAATATGTCTTTCAAATACTCATTTTTATCCTTCGAAATGTTAATATTTCAAAATACATTTTAAGAATTGTGCTTATTTCCCTTTTGATTTTGATAAACCCTAAAGACACAGAGCAAGTCTACTTCATGATCTACAAGGACTCCTAGGATGTGTCAAATTTAGGGGGAGTCTAAATCAAAAGAAATTATTTCTGACAATTATTTTTTGAAATTATTAGATAATTCCTTTAATCTGAATTAAACCCTAAAGACTTAGAGAAAGATTACTTGTAGTCAACAAAGCTTCCAAGGACTGTGTCAAGTTTAGGGGGAGATCAAATTAAAAGAATTATTGAACATTTCAAAATAATATGTTTTCATACACTGTATTTTCAAAATCCTTTTGAAAACATAAGCATTTTCCCTTTCAAAATACTATCATTTTAAATCATTTTTTATTATACTATCACTTTCAAAAACTTATTTTTTTTTGAATTACTTTTGAAAATAATATTTACTTGAGTTTGGAGAATTTCCAGGACACTTAGGGAAATGTCCTTGTAGTTAACAAGGTTTCCTAGGATTGTGTCAGACTAGAAAAGAAACCAAGTCAAGTAAAATATTGTGTTTTCAAAAGTACAAATATTTTTCAAAGTACTAATATTTTTCAAAAGTACTAATATTATTCTAAAGTGCAAAATAATATGTTTCAAAATACTAATATTTTTCAAAGTAACAATATTTTTCAAAAGTACTAATATTTTTCTAAAGTGCAAAATATTATTTTTCAAAGTACTAATATTTTTCAAAGTACTAATATTTTTCAAAGTACTAAGATTTTTCAAAGAACAATGTTTTCCAATATTTTTCAAAGTACTAATGTTTTAAGTGTAAAATATCTTTCAAAGTACAAATTTTTTTTGCATAATATTTTTCAAAGTATTCTTCTAAATGCACTATATTTCTCTAAGTGAAAATGCTTTCTAAAAGTGCATAATTTTTCTTAAATGAAAATCTTTTATGAGTGCAATTCTTTTGTGAACATCTTTTCTAAATGGAATTTTTCTAAGGCAACATTTTTCTATGTGCAAAATTTTCTAAGTTCAAAATATTTTACTAAAAGTACAAAATATTTTTTCCAAAGTGCACAATACTTTTCAAAGTACAAGTTTTTGGTGCAATTGAAGTACTTAGTTTTTTTTACTAGTACTTAGTCTTTTTCCAACAAAAAGGGAAGAGTTTCGCAAATGGTTTATCAAAAATGATATGCTTTCAAATGATTATACTAAGTACTTTCAAAAGAAAAAAACAATTTTTTAAAATTTTCATTGTTGGTGCAAGTTTTTTTGTCGTTTTTTGATGTATGACAAAGGGGGAGAGTGAGCTTAAGTTAGAAAATTTTTTTTCTCCCAAAGGAATAGAGAGCTTAAATTAGAAATTTACTCCCAAAGGATCAAAGTTTCAATCAAATTTTTTTTCCAAGGATCAAAATGTAAATCAAAATACTTTTTCAAAGGATCAAATTTTTTCCATTTTATCCCAAGGATTATAACTTAGCCCTTTAATCCAATCTAAATTAAGATATTGTCAAATATCAAAAAGGGAGCGATTGTTGGTGCAAGAAGCATCAGTGATGTCTCCTCAAGTGTTTCAATGTTTAACAATATGCTTAAGTTAGTGATACATTAGAACAAGGAAGGGTTTGTCAAGAAAGGAGTACCAAAGTGAAGGAATGTCCTAGTTAACGTAGGCAATAAGTCCTGGTTCGAAGAATTGGGCACTAAGTCCTGATCATGGATTGGGCACTAAGTCCTGGCTACGGGATGGGCACTGAAGACCTGATCGAGGGTTGGGCACGAAGTCCTGGTTTGAGGAATTGGGCAATAAGTCCTGGTCGTGGACTGGGCACGAAGTCCTGGTGAGTGAAGCTGGGCAAAAGTCCTGGTGAGTGAAGCTGGACAATAAGTCCTAGTCGTGGACTGGGCACGAAGTCCTGGTGAGTGAAGCTGGGCAAAAGTCCTAGTGAGTGAAGCTGGGCAAAAATCCAACCGGATGGGCCGGTTGGTAAAACTTCTCCTGAGAAGAGTAGGTAAAAGGCACGTTCCCCAGGAAGGGAACATATGCGTCGGTTCGACCTAGGGTTTTGTGGGAAATTCGAAGTCAGAACCAAGTCTCTAAGGTTAAGATTATCTGCATATTGTCTTGTCTTTGATTGTATTTCAGGTACCTAAAGTTGGAGACAAGATAAAAGAGCAAACAATGAAGAAGCTGCCTGGAAGGACTTCTAGGGCACCTGTATCAATACAGGCGCCCCAGACCTTTAGGGCGCCCTGGTCTGGGCAGCCCTCCCAGGCGCCTGTTAACATAGGTGCCTGAGGGCTCCCAGGCTCCTGTGTTGATACAGGCGCCTGGGAAGGGGATCTTATCCCTGCTGCGAGTTCGGCGCGAAGATGAGGTTTGACCATGGCTTATGATGCGCCCCACAGCAACTCAGGCGCCCTAGACATGAGTATATAAAGGGGTTCGACCCCTCAACTCAGAACACGAATTCAGAGATCATTCTAAGCATTTTGAGCGAAGAAAAAGTGCTAGAGACGAAGCTCTACGATCAAGGAGGCTCCAGGAGGAAGTGCGCGGCACTTCGGAGTTCCAGATCGGCCGGGCGTTAAACTTTTCTGTTTTGGTTTGCTTTTACTTTTTTGCACTTAATTTCCGTATCTTTTTTATTGTAAAACGTGCACTGTATGATGGGTTTCTCCGCCTTCGAAAAGTCCGGAAAGGAGACCATTAGTGGACGGGTGTTTCCCGTGCTTAGGCCTTGGATGTACTGACCCTGGGGGGTTGGGAACCAATTAAAATCCGTGTGCACTCTGAGTTTTGGTTATTTGTTCGTTCTTTCTATTTTCCGCTGCTACTAACTCTGTACCTAGAACGAACCTCGAAAGTCTATGATAGACGCTTTCCGAAGAATTTTTAACGAGTCGATATTCACCCCCTCTATCGACGTCACCGGTCCCCACCCAGGGTTGAGCACAAAGTCCTGGTCAAGGATCAGGCAACGAAGACTTGGCGAGTGAAGCCGAGCACGAAGACATGGTCCGGGGGACCAAGCAAAAGACTTTGCTGAGCGGGGATCGCAGACAAGAGTCAGGACGGGTCGACGTCGAATGTCGTCGAGTTTCGAGTTCTTAGAGATCGAGCAAAAGTCCAACCGGAGGTTCCAGGTGGCAACAAGTAAACTCTCCTGAGAGGAGTAGGTGAGGACGCTTTCCCCGGTGAGAGAACAGTTCGGTTGAAACCTAAAAGTTAGGATCAAGACAGCACTAGCTGTGTTTCATATATGCTTCATTTATATATTATTGGATGTTTGAAACTAACCCTTGTTGTAGCTGAAAAAGTTGAAGCATCTTGACTAGGGTGCCTGAATGGGACTCAGACGCCTTAAAGTTGGCAGTTGGAGACTGAGCAGGCGCAACGGTCAGACTAACGTGGTGAGTGCTGATTGGAGGATCCACGTCAGCACTCAGGCGCCTGAAAGGGACTCAGGCGCTTGACCAAGATAGAGTTTGACTGCACAACAGATAAAGTTTAGGCCCGATTCGCTGCGACTAGGGCACCTAAATGTCCTTTCAGGCGCCTGAGTGAGTAGTATAAAAAGGGGTTGAGTGCAGCAGCCCAGTACAACAATTCAATCACTAGGATATCTTTCTTCTTCTATGTGTTAGGCGAAAAAGTTCAGACAATGCCGAAACGCCATCCGACTCTCTGAACGAAGACCTGTTCTCACACTTTAAGAGTTAGTATTATTGTTAATTTCTTATTGCACACGTTAATTTGTAACTTGTAAAACATCTTTGTGATTTTGAGTGACACCTAAAGTAAATAATCAGCGATCGTAGGTCTTGCAGTAGGAGCCGGTCAAGACTCCGAAGCAAGTAAAACCAACTCGTGTCAGTGATCTTGATTTGTTGTTTGTTTCCTCTTCTCTATCTCTCTAACTCTTATGCTCATTCTCAAAGCTTTCGCTGTGCACTTTGATCGTTTAGTAATTTAAGTATTAAATTCGAAGTTTTTGTGAAGCGATATTTTTCCCTCCCCCCTCTATCGCTCATCTCGATCCTACAAAACCTACCAACTAGACCTGAAGTTGAACCATGTTCTAGGAGACCTAAGAAACCTAGACTAAATCACCCAACTAACCAAATTATGGTGATCCAACTTTAGGGGTCCGAACAATGTGTTGGTGCAAATTGCACCCAAGTCAAACCTGTGTTTTGATATTGGCAAAAGGGTTCAAAAGTTAAGGGTTAGTTGTTGTCTAACAAGTTTCTTGAGTGTACAGGAAAAGCCCTAGCGAAGGAATGCTAGGCACTGGCGAAGGAATGCCAGACAGAAGAAAAGCCCTAGCAAAGGACTGCTAGGCTCTGGCGAAGGACTGCCAGAATGGACAAACCCTAGCGAAGGAATGCTAGGCACTGGCGAAGGGCTGCCAGAAGAAAAGACCTAGCGAAGGGCTGCTAGGCACCAAGCGAAGGGCAGCTTGGCAACTCAAGACCTGGCGAAGGACTGCCGGTCAAAAGTCCAACTGGAGGAGCCGGTTGGCACCAGGTAAATTCTCCCGAGAGGAGTAGGTGAGGACGCGTTCCTCTTGAGGGAACATTAGGCGTCGGTTCGACCTAGGTCTCCATTTTGGAGACCAAAGTCAGAACCAAGACAGCTAAGGCTGTATAAACTAACATAATATTTGCTGTTTTGGACTAACCCTGGATGCAGGACCGAAGGACTGTGTATCTGCAGCTCAGAGAGCCTCAAAAGAGTGAGGCAGTAGCTGGGCAGGGCGCCCCGAAGGTTCCGGGCGCCCCCAGAGTCAACCCAAGTCAGCAGACCAAGAAAAAGCTCCGACAGCAGCATTTCGGGGCGCCCCGGTTGATCCGGGCGCCCCGCACATTCCGGGCGCCCCGCGTGTCGCGGGCGCCCCCAGTGCCACGCTGACTATCAGCTGCCCTCGCGAAGCCAATGGATGAGGCTTTGACCGGTCAACTCGGGCGCCCCGCGCGCTCGGGGCGCCCCGGTCAATGCTGATCCCGAAGATGAAGAGATCAGCCTTGACCGAAGTGATCACCGGATCGGAAGCCACGTGGGGGGCGCCCCCGTCGACCAGGGCGCCCCCAAGCCCTATATAAAGGGCCCTCGACCTCCTTCTTCAATGCATCAATTGCTGCGACACTTCTGCGCTCTTCTGCTTCCGCGACACGCTCCAGAAATCTTCCAACTCGAGCTGACGACGTCCCGCTGCTCCGAAACTTCGATCTACACCGGACGTTGGTAACGAAGAGCTGTATTTAAAGTTTACTAAACTGTTCTTGTTATAATCTTTCTTGTAAACTTTTACGAACTTATAGAATTGCCCGCAGAAAACGGTCAACGACCGTGGGCCTTGGAGTAGGAGTCGATCCAGGCTCCGAACCAAGTAAACCGACTGTGTTTGCATTGTTCTGTTTTTCTTTTATTTCCGCTGCGCACCCGCTCTTTTTAAATCTGAACGATTTGCGACATTCACCCCCCCTCTCTCGCATCTCAAGATCCTACAAGTGGTATCAGAGCCGGGAATTCAATCTTGGTGCAACCACCAGTTTGAAAATTTTTTCGGATTTCTTTCGTTTTCTCTCTCAATTTTTTTTTAAAAATATTTTTCGTTCGAGTTTTACTTTCAAGGTTGGTGCAACACCCCTTGAAATTTGTTTTTATTTACTCTTCCCGCACTACTAATCCAAGACCAAGTCTTGGAATATTTTTGTTTCTTTTGTTTGCAATTTCAGAACGAATGGCCATCCAAGAAGGCTTTAGCACCGCCAGACCTCCACTTTTCAGTGGAGAAGACTTTCCTTACTGGAAAAGTCGAATGGAGGTCCACCTGAAAACTCAGGTGGATATGTGGATAATCATCCAGTCTGGACTGATGATTCCCACAAATGCTGAAGGAGTACCGCAAAACTACTCAGAGTGGGACACTGCCCTCAAACGCAAGATTGAAGCTGACGCCAAAGCAACTCAGACCCTCCAATGCGGACTGACAAAAGAGGAGCTGAACCGCGTAGGCCCATTCAACAGTGACAAGGAGCTATGGGCTAAACTGATCGAGCTCCATGAAGGAACTTCAGATACGAGGATCAGCAAACGAGACCTGCTACTGAACAAGCTCTTCACTATCAAAATGACAGATAACGAGACAGCAGCCCAGCTCCACGCCAGAATCCAGGAACTGATGAACGGACTTCACGCAATAGGTCACCAGGTTCAAAACCGTGATCTTATAAGGTACGCCCTAAACGCATTCCCTAGGACCACCTTATGGGCATCTATGGTAGATGCATACAAGGTCTCTAGGGATCTTTCAAAAATTAAGTTAGATGAGTTATTTTCTGAACTTGAGCTGCATGAACAGACTAACTGCAATTTGGCCGAGAAAAGTATAGCTTTCTTTGCAGGGAAAACAGGAAGAATGACTAAGAAGAAAACTCAAGTTGAACCTGAATCTACCTCAGATTCAGAAACAGAAGATCAAGAAGGAGATCAATCTGAACTGGTCAGGCTAGCTCGAAGCTACTACAAAAAGTTGAAGTACCAAGCCAACACACGGAGAACAAACCGAAGAAAGGATGAACCAGCTGAACCAGCAACTGACAAACACAAGCCCAACGTAACCTGCTACGAATGCAAGAAGAAGGGCCACTACAAGACTGAATGTCCAAGTCTAAAGGAGTCCAAAAAGACCAGAAAGAAGAAGGCACTCCAAGCAACCTGGGACGAGTCTTCCTCAGAAGAAGAAGAAGAAGCACCCCAGTCCAATCTTCTAGCCCTGACCGCTTCGGATCAAATCGAGACTGACTCAGACTCGGACCGGGACGATGGCAAGCTGACATTCTCCGACGACGGCGAAATAAGGGTAACAGGTTTTTCAAAATTGCAATTGAATTTGCTTATTTCCTATCTATCCCGAGATTTGGCGAAAGCCAAACTCCGAATCGAGTCCCTCCGACAGGAAGTAAAACTCCTGAAAGAGGGAGCTGATTCTAAATCCTTAACTGAGAAAATTCAGGAAGGAACCCCTGACCAAGTTGAAAAACTTGAATCAGAAAATTCCTCGTTGAAAACTCAAGTTAAGGACTTAAGAACAGCTTTAGAACGATTCACTTCTGGTTCCAAGAATCTTGATATGATTCTGGGAAAACAGAAGTCTGTTCTAAACCGATCCGGACTTGGCTATAGAACCAAATCTCGACAAAGATCTTATTTTGCTGTACTGAACCAGTCAAGACCTAAGGTTCAGGCATGGGTGCTAAAACTGTGTCTGACTAAACCAACTGGTTCAAATCAATTTTGGATCCCCAAGGACAAGATTCACATCTTGCCTAACCCATACAGAGGCTTTAGTCCAGGGGGAGCCAAAATCAAAACAATTTTTATAATTAGATAATTTTTTTTAATTGATTGATTGTTTGTTTATTTAATTTTTGCAAATTGCCATGCTTAGATTTAAGGAATACTTAGATTTAAGGACTAAATTACTTGAAACTTGAAAACATAGTATTGGGAGGAGGTGAGATGATAGTACGTTGGGGAAACCAACTCTAATAAGATCAAGTCTACTTGGTCTCTTTAGACTGGTGAAACCAGCCGAAGCTACCGATCCAAGACCCAAGCTAGTTAGACCAGAAAATGACTTAATTTAATTTGAAAATGAAATTTCATTAAAAGGCTTTGTCAAGGAAAGGGTGGATGATCCCATAAGGCTACGGCCAAAGAAGGCCTAGTGCCTCGCCAAGACCTGGAAGCCAATTTCTGAAATTCAAATTCAAATTATCTTTTGTCAAATTCGAATCTAACTCAAAGTTCAAATAATTATAGATTCTTATCTGTTTTCAAACCTATCCCTTTTTCGAAAATCACTTAATCTATTTTTCAAAATTTCTAAACTTATTTGTTTAAAAATCTGTTTTCAAAAATAAAGAACTTTTTCGAAAATAAATTGAAATTCCTTTTCAAAACTAATTTCTACTCTCAAACCTGTCTCACAAAAACCTTAAGGTTAACGTGTTTGAAAACCCTAGACTGGGGTGAGACAGACTAGGAAGTGAAACTCAATTTAAGCTATCCCTAACTCAAATTGGATCCAAATCATCAAAATTCTTTATGTGTAGGAACATAAAGATTTGGACCAATGGATGTTAGATAGCGGGTGCTCCAGACATATGACTGGGGACAAATTGAAGTTCACCAAACTCAAGTTCAAAAACCTGGGCTCAGTGGCATTTGGTAACAATGCTACACTCAAGGTAATTGGGTCAGGTAATATTGAACTTAAATCCAATTTCATTATTAAGAAAGTACTATTGGTGGAAAACTTCAATTTTAACTTACTTAGCATAAGTCAGTTATGTGACTCTGGTTATTTAGTTACTTTCAACAATTCTAATTGCCTGATTAGAAATGCACAAGACTCAGAAATCATGCTTAAGGGCACTAGGAAAAACAATGTATACACTATAAATCTTCCCCTTATACCCAAATGCATGTTAACACAGTTAGAACAATCAAAACTCTGGCATAGGAGATTAGGTCATACCAATCTAAGAACTATTTCAAAAATTACCCAACTTGGCTTAATCAAAGTATCCCCAAAATCAAAATGAAAACCTAATATGTGAATCTTGTAATCAAGGCAAACAAACCAAGTCTAGTCACAAATTGATCCAATCTGATCAAACCCAAACCACACTTGAGCTCCTACACCTTGACCTACTTGATTCACATGGAGCCAAGTCACTAAGTGGAAATCGATACTGCTTAGTGATAATTGATGACTACTCTAGGTTCACCTGGGTCAGGTTTCTAAAGACCAAAGATGAAACCCTGAACCTATTTAACAACTTTTGTAAATTGATTGAAAATCAAAATGATACCAAAATTAAAAGACTTAGGTCTGACCACGGGGGAGAATTCGAGAATCAGAGATTCGAAGAATTCTGTAAAATAAATGGATATAAACACGAATTTTCGTGTCCCAGAACCCCCCAACAAAATGGCATAGTAGAAAGGAAGAATAGAACCCTACAGGAAGCTGCTAGGGCTATGCTCAATGAATTTGACCTACCTAACCACTATTGGGCAGAAGCAATTAGCACAGCTTGCTATATCCAAAATAGGATTCTGCTTAATAAAAGGTTAAATAAAACACCCTATGAACTTTACTACCATAGGCTTCCAAACTTACACTATCTTAGAGTCTTTGGATGCAAAGTCCATATTCTTAATACCAAAGACTATCTTGGAAAATTCCAATCCAAGTCAAACCCAGGTATCTTTTTAGGGTACTCTACAACAAGTAGAGCTTATAGAGTCTACAACAAAATAACTAAGAAAATTGAAGAAACAACCAACTTAATATTTGATGAAGAAACTAATCCAAAATCTAATAATTCTGACTTAGCTTCATCAAATACTGATCAAGAAGATAACTCTGAAACTCTAACTGAACCCTTTAATGACTTAACAATTGAACCAACTTCTGAATCAGTTGAACCAACTAATGAACCCAGAATTGAACCTATTGGACCAGCTGGACATGAAGCTGAGCCAAGTACTAGAAAAACCAAGAAACCCAGACTCAGTCACCCAACTGACCAAATTGTAGGTGATCCAACCTTAGGAGTCAGAACTAGAGCTTCCTATAGAAATCTTAGTCAAATAGCCATGATTTCAAAGATTGAACCTAAGACTATTGAGGAAGCCCTACCTGATCCTGACTGGATCTTAGCCATGCAAGAAGAGCTAGCCCAATTTGAGTGAAACCAAGTCTGGGAGTTAGTACCTAAACCTAAGGGCAAATCCGTAATTGACACTAAGTGGGTATTTAGGAATAAGTTAAACGACCAAGGTGAAATAACCCGAAATAAAGCCCGCTTAGTAGCTAAGGGATTCAGTCAAGTAGAAGGGTTGGATTATGATGAAACCTATGCCCCTGTACTAGACTTGAGTCTATTAGGATGTTACTAGCTTTGCATCCCATAAAGGATTCAATTATACCAAATGGATGTAAAGTCAGCCTTCTTGAATGGGCTCATTAAGGAAGAAGTCTATGTAGGACAACCCCTAGGATTTGAGGATATAGAAAACCAGATTATGTCTATAAACTTAGCAAAGCCCTTTATGGACTAAACAAGCACCAAGGGCCTGGTATGAAAGACTATCCAACTACTTGATTTCTAAAGAATTCAAACAAGGTCAAATTGACCCAACCTTGTTTGTTAAAATTTTAGAAAAGGATATATTTATTGCCCAAATTTACGTAGACGATATAATATTTGGATCAACTAATTCTAAATTTCTAAAAGAATTTGTAACAATAATGGAAAATGAGTTTGAAATGAGTTTAGTTGGGGAACTCAATTTCTTCTTAGGGTTACAAATCAAACAAACAAGGATGAAATTATGTACATCAAACTAAATATGCTAAAGAACTAATTAAGAAATTTAAAATGGATACTCTAAAAGCATAAGTACTCCAATGGCCACAAATGTAAAAATAGATAGTGACCCTGATGGTAAACCAGTAGACTTAAAATTATACAGAAGTATGATAGGAAGTCTACTGTACCTTACAGCCAGCAGACCTGATATACTTTTCTCAGTAGGAATGTGTGCTAGGTACCAAACATGTGCTAAGGAAACTCACTTAGCAGCCCTAAAAAGAGTTTTAAGATTATT